>DVVJ01000352.1:0-15808 GCA_018234505.1 Junonia neildi neildi
GCTCCACACCTTCTCCCTAATAGGAGAAGAGGCCTATGCCCAGCAGTGGGATATGTACAGGCTGTGTTACGTTATGTTACTATCTGTATAAAGAATTAGGACAATTTATTTTGAAAGTTGTAGGCTAAATTAATCTATATAGATCACTATGCCAAATCTGACTGTTGTGAAGTCAGTCACTATTATCAGCACAATGTGCAACATTCTGACATGACTTAGGCACGGCCTTTTGTACGTAACTTCTCAATGGTAATTGCATTTTGAATTTTTAACAAATTAATTCAAATGTTACCGGTCTAAATCTGTCTAAACTGTTTAACTTTGACAAGTAAATGTGACAATTTACGTTGTTATATATTTCAGAGTTTAAAGTAGTGACATTTAAAGGAATTTGGACTAGTGTTTTAATGTGTTATTTGCAAGACATAAGTAAATATAACTTAATATCTCTAGTCTAAAGAAGTGCGAAAAGAATTAGATCTCTTTCATTGAAGAAGCACATTATTATGGTAGCAAGTAAAACTGCTCACTATAATAAGTTTGGCTATAGCCCAGAACATACAAAAAAAAAGAAAACATGCATGTTTATGTCTATACTGCATTATTGGGACATGCATCTAGAATGTGGAGAATTAAAGAATAAAATAAAAAGAAATCACGTAAGGTGTCGTGGACAATTTCTCCAATTACTCATCGTCATCTTCCTGACCTTTTCTCGCTTTATGTGAAGTCGACACAACATGTCTTCCATTCCATTCTCTTTTCCTTCTGTGTTCTTTTAATCCATTCAAGTCATCTTACTGATACATGAATATATATTTATTTAGATTTCAAAATCCATCTTCACGTAAGGACAGTGCAGCAGTGAGACCACCTGGTCATCGCTCAAGGAGATATCTCCAGGATTTTCCTCTTGCTTATTAATGAAAATCATTTGTATGCGGTGTGGCGTGAAAATTTCAATATAATACAATATGTTAAATATGATTCATATAAGTTCTTTGAAATAATAATAATCGGTATTGACTGCTGTACAAAAAATTAACATAATTTTAAATACAAGAATGTGTTTACGGCTGCCTCATGTTTAAGGAATAACTATTATAGAATTATTTATTCATTATTATTTTTATAAGTCCATTTTTATCAATATAAGATCAATACCTTTAAGCCATGAAAATAAAACAAAAAAGGGATAAAGATAAATTTCGCGTTAACAAAATATTAGGTATGACTAAAAGTTACAAAAATAAATGTCATATAGCTAACGTTTTTTTTTATTATTAGATATTATACGGCGTGTTAATGCGCATAGCTAACGTTACCAGATATAAAAATAAATCCGTCATATCCATCATACAGATTTGACATATACAGTCACAAGATTTGTACATAAAATATAGAAGTATACGAGTTAAAACTAATTATAAATTCAAGGTAAAAATCACCATTAACACTTTTGACGGAAAAACGCTCAGCCGAGTTGAAAACTAAAACATTTTTAATTCTAAATAAATATTCCGAGGTATGCACTGCTATACCTAATAGAGAAATGTTATTTTTAAAGCAAGACTTCTATTAACTTCGAATAAGAACGAGTTTTTATGTCTTACAAATAGAGCTGTTACAATTTGACAGGCATAGCTTATAAGGCTAAATGCACATGGTAAATAGTTAATTCAATTAACAAATTAGGACAAACCTGGGTATTATATGAAAATTGGCAACACCCATATTTATAGTCATTCATTTAAAACTTCCTTTACTTGATGCCACTTGAAATATTTTTAAAGATTTTTAAAGTTTAGCGAGTTTAATTTGTAAACATAAACACAGGCTTTATTCTAGAAAAATTTAACGCAATGAGAAAAAAAGAATTGTCTATCTTAACAAAAGGTCTTTACACAAACGATCGGTACTTCAGAATTTATCATCATCTATTTTTTAAATTCTGTTTAAAAATATTATAGATTAATTTATTTTGCGTAGGTACCTATTAACACGGAGCCGAGATGTCCTAGTGGTGCGAACACGTGGATCTAACCGGTCGCGGTTTCAAACTCCGTCTAACACCGCAGGATTTTGCAAGTGCTATAAAGTGTATAAATTCATCTCGAGCTCGGCGGTGAAGGAAAACCTGCATGTGCCGGAAGAAATTATGACACATGTATATCCACCAACCCGCAATGGAGCGTGGTGGATTAAGCTCCACAACATTCTCCCTAATAGGAGAAGAGGCCTATGCCCAGCATTAGGATATGTACAGTCCCGCCTAACTAGTAACATGATGTGTAAAATTAATAGAATAGGTATATTAAAAGTGGCAAAATGGCATATAAATTAAAATTATATGTACGTTTCGAATTACTACTTGATAAATGTCAGTGAAATCCAAACGTCGTATAAACGTCATATTTCGAGAATTATAGAGGATATGACGTCAAAGGTGACTCTATTCATAAATCATTATCATAAGTAATGAATAAATTGATGAAGTTTTTCGTATAACATTATAATATTTTATCGATATTATTATTATTTATTATGGACTGTTGCGCCGGCTATAATTGTTGGATATTTTTATTTTATGCTTTTTTATTTTTTTAAATAATTAAAGTCGGATTCCTGAGATGGTCAAGATATGTAGATTGTAGAGAGGATGAGTGAAACCAGAGTACCTCAACGGCTATTAAATGGCATACCGGATGGGCGAAGAAACTGAGGCAGACCAAAACTCAGGTGGCTTGATGGAGTTGAACAAGATTTTAAAACTCTGGTGGAGACAGATTGTCCTTCCAGTTTCAGTTTTTCCATAGACAAACTAAATATAAAGAGAAAGCCAGAAATATTATAGATTGCAGTGGAGAAATATTCTGGACCAGGCCAACGCCCTCCTGCTGCTGTAGCCTTAGATGATGATGATTATTCAATAATCGTTGCTTAGAGTGGCTTCAAAGTAAAGTTACGTTCGAGGTATTTTAAGGTAGAGTTTGTTCTATACTTTAATTTGGTGTTTGTTAACATGATTCGAATCACACAAATATTCATATATTTCAAGAAGTGAGAACCAGTAGGAATATCACATTATTGGCTAGCAATTTTGGCCAGAGTGTGATTAACTGTTTGCCCTTTGAAGTAAGTACCACTATGGTTTCAATATGGGTTTGATAGCCTCATAAAGTTTATCAAATTTATTAGAGGCTTATTAGTCATTCAAGGATTCCAAAACATAGCGCACCGAAACTCATAAACACGGTGTAATAACGTTATCGTACACGAAAATCAGTAATCGCATAATCATTTCCCCATGAGTAACATGGGGAAATGATAAACATTAATTTTCTCAGAAAACTATGACAGTGACATACGTCAATTGTCGCCAAAAGTAGCCGACGACAGGAGCCGAAGACGTCCGAATAAAGGCGATCGAATCAAACATGGCCGCACGCATTCCGATTGCATCTAATAACCTCAAAATCGAATGCAAAATGGCGTATTGAAATCACGCCGCTTCGTTTAGCATTCCGACATGCCATAACAGAGTACGCATTTTCATTTGGGGCCATTGTCTTGGCAGATATTAGTAATGATTTCAATAAATAAATTAATCGTATGCCTTTGCGAATAGCATCGGTTTGGCACGCGTCGTCGGACGGCCGATGAATCGATAAGTTACCGATTGTGCGCCTATGGCCACTCGGTTTATTACTGATTTTATTTCGCTTGACTCATGTCGTCCGTACGTGAGCTAGGGCATTAACTTCTATGCAATTTTTCATTTAAAATAAACACTTTTTATTCCTCACTAGCAATACGAAGCGGCGATATACATAATTGCAATGTTTTGTTTATATGCAAATAACTAAATGTGCAACTTCTGAATCTATTTGCCGGACCTTAGCATATCAAATGGTGATTTACAATCAGCGATTGTTTTTATTTAAAATTGACAATTGAATGGCTGAAAGAACATGTGACGACAAAACTAAAACTTATTTAAATAAAAACGTGTCAATTTATAATTCTATTGGTATTTGGCATTTAGTAGCACAAAAGTATTTTCTTTTATTTAATCGTTAAATGTCTCATTTTCAGGTATTAACAGAACATGAAGATGTATAATCAGATAGGTGTGATAACACGTGTTAAACATATAGACATTAGCATTGAAGGACCCATTAAACATGTCATTATTTGTTCGCATTAACATTTATAAAAGGGAAGAAGACACTACAACTGAAATATCAATGTATGACTTTAAGCATGGAATTGTTTGCCTGTTATTTTCTGACAAGAAACGTATTACTTGCTCCTTTGTTTTATGTTTTGACATTCAAAATAAAGGCCCTGTTCCATAATCCTGAATCAATCAGACTTAAAACTGAATCTCCAATGAAAATAGAACCCAATTTCGAGTCCCATCTATTTATATATTTGTATCTACAATCAAAGGCAGCAAGAGTCTGAATGTTTGTGCGGCAGTCTGTGTGGCATTGGCATCGGCGAGCCCTTGATATTGAAGACGATCTGCATACTAAACTCCTGACACCGCTACAGACGGCAGCACCATTCTTAATATAGATCTCATTAAATACGATTCGGAAAAGATATTGCGGATGATTTTTTTAAGGAATGTAGTTGAAGTTGCACTTGTCACTTGGCTACTTGACATTAGTTTTTGTTCGTTTTTATTAACGACCTTTGCAGCTGATCTTTTATTGGAATCAAGGTGAAAATTACATCCCTTATTATCTGCTACCCTGGAAGATACATTTCAATGCAAATGTTTGCACCTTTCCTAATCGAGAATAGGTATAAATGATGGCCCCCAGGTTATCCCTGCTACGGTACTGTACTCTTTGTGTAAGCACCCTGTTCGACAAAAATAGTTTTTGGATGTATCAGTAACTACAACTTTTTATTTTTTATAGGAATTGCGGGAAAACGAGCGTTACCTGATATCAATTGATTACTATCGCTTATGGACATTTCTTGTTACAAATTCGTTGCGAGCCGAAAAAACATAAAATGGGGGTTAAAAGGAAGAACTGAAGGGGGAGTTAGGCTTCTGGTTTCTTCACTCACCGGTCAAGCCAGCCCAGCTATGAGTTAAAAACTATAGTTCAGCTCTACCACAAATAAATGTTATAGGTAGAAAAACGATTTCTAATAACAGTCTTTTTTTTCCTTTATATATTTCCAATGATGATGATGGCATATGAAAACAATTTGTACACAAAAAATAATATATCTAAGCAAGACTTGCATTGAATCTACGATCACAAAGTTCTAGGTAAGTTTCCCTAAGAAAGTCACTATGCCAGTTTCTATCCTTCAGTTACACCATGATATTTTATGGTACTGCTCTTGCGATGCAGTTTTATGTCCTTCCGTACTGTCAACTACGAACATAACATTGTTGAATTTAATAGTTTTGACCTACTCATATATTTTAAATACTTATCGTGTTTCTTTCATGTTGCCAGCCATTTCAATTAGTACCACAAGTAATTGAATAATAAGTTATAGGTAAAACGGATCCTAACTGACGTCAAATATTTTAATGTAAGTTTGTTTTTTTTTTCGTTACACTTTGACACCTTAATTATTAAATCGTATACATATTGTGAGACTGAAAGTGACATTGCATACCTCTCAGCCAGAAAATATTGACTATACCTAAAATATATTATAGAAATAACTATATATACTAGTTGTACATATAGTTATTTTTAAACATAAAGTACATTACTTAATAGCCGTTTGGGCACTTCGACTTTGTTACAAATACCGTGATTCAATAAGAGCCGAAGCTATATTGACAAATTTTTGTAGCTGTAGAGATAGATTACTTATAATATGAATGATGTGCCATAAGTTTATTTAGGGTTAAAGTCGTAAACAAACCATCAGACAGACATACAGGCGGAGAATGATCAGGCGAATTTTTTGCATTCATAACATTAGTATGAAAAACGTAACAAAATCCACATCATCACGAGCAAAGCTACTTACAATTAACTAAGTACAGTTAAGAGGAAATATATTCGTCGATCCGGAACAGATAATATACAACATGCTAAGATTGTCTCGAGCTCGTTTCCGAGACCATAAAATCGATTATCTCTCAATCAATCGATTACTGTAGCATCGATTAATTCGCAATAACAATTTGTCGTCGGTCATATCTATCGATTCGCCTACTTACAACAAAATAATGTATTCGACGCTCGAACCTCCGTAGCGGCGCAGCGTAGGCGAATACGTAGTGGAAATACGTCGTCTTGATATTTGAGTAATATTTTATTATTTATTAATTTCATACTTTTAGAAACTTAGAAATTAGTAGCAAAATTAAATAGAGATACAAGAAGATATTCGGTTTTGTAAGTGGTTAATTAATTAGAGGTAATTAAAATACAATGACAATTTTAAACTTAATTTATTCTGTCGAACTTAATATGGAATGCTGTTGACATGATTAGAACAAAGAGGTGTTGCTTTCGTTACATAAATACGTAATAAAATCCATCATATTGCCTAGAAGACATTTACTATTTATTTCATATAGCTGTCACGTACGATACTGCCTTTATTTAGTTAAATAATGTTTATATTATTTAAATTTAGTCGTGGTGTCCAACGATTTTGGTGGTATTCAAATCAATTTATCACTAAGCATGAGTACTCTGACACAAATTCGGCATACAATGGCTAACATTACTAATATAATTTAAATATTTTTATTTGAATTAGTCATCAACTATCGTAATTTGGACACAAAATATACAAATTGCGTCGTGTTTTATTTTATAAACATGATACGTACGTTTTCACTGAAGGGAAATTGACACTTTTTGTGTTGTCGACAATTGTTGGTGACTAAACTTTCCGACGAAATACTAGTGCAAAAACTTGCTATAAACGAAATAGAAAAAATGTAATTACTTAAATCTTAATTTAACTTTAAAATCAAATATTCTACATAAATCAAGTTCTGAATTTTATGCCATGTTTAGTGGAATGCGTGAAAAATTGATAAATATTCGTTCAAATTAGAGTTAGCACATGGATTTAAGGTTATGTGCCCACATCATCGTCACACATCATCATCGTGCATGGTATTTAAGAAAAGGGTAAGAAAGCGTGCGTTAGAACTACATTGCTATGTTGCTGTCGACTCGCAGTGCATCAACATAACGAATTATACTGTGAATAATATGAATAATGTGAATATCCTCTTTATACATACAAGAAATGGCGATAGCGTAGCGACGAGAGATATTATGCAATATTACTTCAGACGTAAAAAAAAACAACATTGTCATTCTGTCAAAGTATCAAATCTATTCAAGTGAAGTAAATATATCGTAATCAAAACTCGGCAAGGCAGTATGAAGTATGGATATATCGGTATAGTACGCCCGAGCAGTCGTGACCCTATTGCGTGTGTGACTCATGGCGCGTGCGCAAGCTTAAAATTTTAAATTTCGTATTTTATTTCGATTGCCAACGGCCGTACGTACGTGACGTTCGGTTATTATTGGTTCCGTGAAAATAAATAGCTACGTTATGATCTGTTCCTAGTATTACATGTGTAAATACTTCTTAGTGATATTGAAAAAAGAAAAAAATATTAAAAAATATATTACGATTTTTTTAAATTACAGGAGCTCTTTTAAGCTAAGGCCCTATTAAAAAAAATAAATCTAGCTATGATTACAAATACTTTTTATATTAAGTACTACCTACTGCATTTTGATATTGGATAAAGTGCATAAAAACAGTCGTAGAGATTTCAATGCAACTCGGTAGTTTTTAGTAACCAGTAGAAGCAGTAGAGCAATATAATGGGACTATAAAAGTTACAATGCTGGACAAAGATTTATTCCCTATAAAGTTATAGTGAATAATTATGAAGCTTGTTCCACTACTCTAATCCATTGCTGATTGGTGACCACACTAACTGGTGGTAAGTCCAAAACCCTAGTGTCACCTAACGAAACTAGTCCTTTCATATGAATAAGCGAAATACAAAATGGTTATCACCATTGAGTCGATTTGGTAAAAAAAAATAGTTAAAATCTTGTTGCTCTCGCGAGCTTCTTAAATTTTATAATATCTGAAGAAACGTGCAGGTTACCACACAATATATTCACACTCGAGACAAATTTAAACACAATTTCGGCAACCAGTTAGCAAATAGCGATAAATAACGTCCACAACCTAATTGGTTGTCTAGAATTGCTAATATATTAATTCTCACTTCACCGCACATAGTGTAACGGGTGTATTATACAAGAGCGTGGGTATTGTCATATTATTTGATAATTACTGCTAATTGTTGTCTAGTTAGCCATTGTGAGCTGTGAGAAGTATAACGAAACGATACGAAATTTTTTTGATATATTTCTCATTGAATTCTGAACGTTATTTTTTAGGAGATAAGGTTGTGTTTAATGTGGGGGTGGTTTCGTAACGATCTAGTAAAAATCGCTTTTGTTTTCTGTTTAGATCTATGTGTAATTGAACGATGAAGCGATTTTAGTAATTAGGGGAAAGGCGGGCAATATGGAAGGCTTAACTTCAGGATACTAAAAAAAATAAAGAATATAATATTAAAAAAATAATTTCAATCAGTCTTAAAAGAGAACTTATAGAGTTATAAAATTGAGCCATTTAAAATTTTTAATAATAAGTAGATTTCTTTTAATTAACAATTAAAAAAACACATCGAAAATTCCATCTTGCCCTTACCGTGAAGGCAAAATGGAAAGTTTGTGGGGCGAGATGGAATGTACAAGAAATCACTAAGTTTTACAGTTTACACACATAAAACTACCATCTTCTATGTCTGTACACAATTCATGTGCAACCATTACATACTGAAATTGTACCCAATCTTCTGTGGGTGGTTTTCCACATAAGTTTCTCTACATAAATACAGATCACATCATTTTGTGAAGACTGTTCTAAAATTTGGGTAATATATTATTGTTTTTCTGTTTTATATTTCCTTTCACTTTACCCTTTCCTTTTCCCTATATATACTTTCTTCCTTGCTTCTATTTTCCTTGTTTCGCTTTCATCTCATATTTTGTTTCAATATTTTTTTGAATGGAGAACTGGTTAAGATTTCTGGTTGTAAATATCTCATTTTCAACTTTTTTATAGCAAGAGTAGGTAACTTTTGCTGTCGGAAGAACCTAAATCGGAGAAATATAGTACGAAGTGGATGGTTGATTCCATCAACAATAAACAATATCAACAAGATAAGACCTGGAATCAACCATCCATTGGAACAAGTTTCAAACATACTATCTTCTACACTAAAGCTGTGGTTATCGGTGTCCTATATGTTAGTCGGAGATGTTTTTTTCATAAAATCAGCAAGCCATGCTCTTCAGCTTTTCCACGTGTATAAGGATGCGGAATATTATTTGGCTTTGTCACCTTATAGCTTATTGTTGTAGACTTTATTTTGTTAGGCCATAAAAAAACAAGATCACAAAATTTTCGCTCCAGTTTTTTTTTTAAAACCGGTGTAAATCTACGTAGATGTTTGGAGGAGTCCCTTTTTTGATATTACGATGTAAAGTTTCGATTAGAATTCTGTATTTTTTGATGTCAAGCTTGTTGATGATCTTTTAGCTTCGTTCATCGCCATCTGCATTGTTTCTTCAGTCCAAGAACATCTTCTGCTTTTCCTTTTATATTTGTTTATCATCTAAAAACTATAAAAAAAGTCAATATAAGTTAAAGAAATTGAAAACAGAAATCAAAATAAGTGCGCGGGCAAGATTGAAACTCTTCCAACTTGCCCTAAACCGCAATTTTCCATCTTGCCCTTATGTTCCCTTCCGATAAAAGTATTAATACGTAAAAAAGCTTTATTATTTATCTTATTTAAATTTCAGTTCACACAATCTACCCTAATAGATCTTTTAAATTAGGTTTAGTAGTACGTAATATTACTTACCTTGTTTAAATAATCGTATCACAAAAAAACTAAAACATGCGTAACATTTTGCGATGAAAACAAGAAGAACGTGTACATAACGTTAGATTACGCGAACAGATCTGAGCTTTCCTTCGAAAATGCAACATGATCGTCTGCTTCTGTGTGCGTATGGATTCGGGTACTTCGTTGTTCGGTTCAGGATTAGTAGATCATTTCCATCTTGCCTACTACTTCCATCTTACCCTCCCTTCCCCTAAAAGTTGTCATTAGTTTTGGATGAACCTACCTTAGGTCCTTTTTTGTAAATTTAAATATAATTATGTTAAAACGTATTAACGCGTAACCGTAAAACACAAATAAAAAAACCGCACACTTTAGCTATTACTTAAATAGTCAATACATTATTTAAATATTAATGAAATCTTATATTTCATCCAATATTTTTATTGGTACAGATCACTTGAAGTCAATGAAAACAAAAGAATTTTATACTATAATTCCAACGTTCAGTTATCCTTTACGTAAATACTAGCAACTTCCTCCTATTTTGAAAGAAGCTGTAACTATTTGCATTTACCTTCAAATCAGACGGAAGTTGCATTTTGTAGGTCATGTCTCGTAACAATCAATCAAATAGGAATAGTTAAAGAAGATCACAGCTGCCGGTTTCAATGAAATCGATGGAAAGTGTACACAGTGAAGTGTGATACACCTTTACAAAGATTTATCTGATGATAGAGACAAATAACAAAGAGTCAGACTTAAGCACCGTTGATTCTCTAAGACTGTCGTCCGTATTTTGATCCAATTTTTAAAAGTATTTTGATTCTTATTTAATTTTCATTTCATTGTTTAAATAATATATGCACTTGTTAGCCGAATAACTGTGTTATGGTTTAACACAAAATAATGGTAACTTAAAGTCTAGAAAGGCTCACAGACAGATAGACAATCTAGACTTCGTAATAGGTTTTGAAAGCACCCTTGTACAACAAACCGTGAAAACGTAAAAAATTACCTATTGAAGTTGTTTATTATCATTTGCATACAGTTTTTCATGCGTGTATTGATCGTTTACGTATGCTCACTCCTAAAATTTGACAAAGGCGTTCGGAGACAGATTAGGTTACAATATTTGCGTGCGGCGAGTGCGGGTGCCAGATAAAAATATTCTATTTATTACGAAATCGTGGAGGAGGTACATTCAAAAGCGTCATGCGTTGACATCCGACTGGTGGGTTATCAAAATCTTTCACGCAGGGTTTGCGCAAAATGGCTTTTTAATTTTAAAGATATAATGGAATTCGATTTAATTAATAAAGATGAATCAATTGGTAGCTAATTTTAAGGTAAAAAGCAACTTTTATATGATTTCGCTAGGACGCGCTTAAAATAGCAGGCCATTGAAAGGTTCTATAATAAACATAGATTTCTTTTTAAGGCTTCAATCAAAGAAGTCGTGGGTTGAGGAAGTAGGCTTATATTGGTGTTCCTGTATCCTCGACCACTACATCTCTACAAGGACTTATCATTTCTTTCTTTTGGAATTATCATTTGCAAAGACAGATACAAAACTCGTATGTATGTACTCATATCATATTGTTATTTTTACAACATTATAATGTGAAATATAAAATGATTTATTCTATTAAATTGCCTTATTGCGGTCGTAACAGCCCTACGTCAATTCCGCGAGCTCGAGCCCCCGTCAATATGTGTGAAGTCAATACTCGCGACTGTGAATAATTTTTCATCCATTTCTTATTCCCATTATGAATATCGGCAGCTTGTTATCAGCTCCGTCACAGAACATGCGTTAATAATACTACGCGGCTTATATTGGATTTATGGCTAGGAACGAGTTATGATTTCTATACAATAAGATACGAGTATGTGTCATATGTGTGTTTTATTTTTTCTTGGGTTATAGTCATGTTTTGATTATTACTCTACTGTAGCTTAGCTTACTATAGTTTTAAATATAAAGCCTCTTTCTTTAACCTATATCCTTAAAACTGTAATTACTAAATCAGCTTAATTCTTAATTTTTAAGCATTATATTGCTTAATTCTGAACTTAGTGCTATTACACAAACAAAAAAATCTCTACATCTGTTATATACTACAAGGGATATGAAATTATGAATAACTATAATGAATAAAAAACTAAGAACACAAAGTGTTCGTAGACGTATACACGTGACACGAAAGTGCAAAATATCCTAGTTTTTCAGCAAAACAAACAAAACAAGTGCAAGCTCACGTAAAAGTATCATTCATTCTGCACTGCGGTCAGCTCCGACTAAACCGCTTGGTAAAGTCAAAAGGCTTTGACTTCAAAGCGAATGGCAACACCAAGAGAATGCAAAATAAACTAGCAACACTAAAGGAAGAGTGCAAAATAAATGCAGCAACACCACATTACACAGCCACTGAATCAAAAGACAGACTGAGCGTGAAGTGATAAAAACTGGAAAAAATAATAAAGGTGCTCTCTTGTTAATAGTCGGACGAGTCCTATTCTGGGATCTTGGGCGATGTCCTGAACTAGCTGACCTGATAAATTAGATAATAATTATATGTATATGGAAATTACTTTACACATTTCACACATATTATTTATTATTTTTTTACTGCCACATTCGTCACATTGTTAATTAAAATAAATTATTTTACATGCTATATACGTTTTATGACGTCAGATAAAAATAAAGTATTAAAGACAAATAATCTTCTTTTCTTTAATATCTATAATCTACTTAAAAAAATAAAAAATATCATTTCCAAACAATAATAGCCGCTGTACTTACTCAATACAACATTTTTGTTGATTTTAATATTAACTTTTCAAAATATTTTTTTTTCCTCCTAAAATCTACAGAATAAGCATTCATTCGCTTTGCAATGAGCTTAGATCAAAGGTAATTCCGAAAAAGTACTCGGTAGCTGTGTCAATATGGTCTCTCATTGCAAAGGGAGAGATGGATGATTTTTACATCAAAGCCACGCCGCCTTGAATCACACCTCGTAAACACTTAAATGGATACCCATTTCAAACTATGGTTCAGAGAGCTAACATAGCGTTGTAATTCGTTCTAAGTACTTCCTTTATAACTGTGCGGTGAAAACTCGTGGGTTAACGTGTCCCCGCGAAATGTAGGTAGTTTGTATTATATTGGATAGGGGTTACGTGAATAAAAATCAATTTAGGTTTAAGGCAATATTTTAGAAAACGTTGTTTTGTTACCGAATTTTTATTTTGTTTACCCCTTTTTAAAGGTCTCTCAATTTAGATTCATTTTCAGCTTCTTAGCCATGAATAGTGAAAACATGAAAAAGGAAACAATGAATAAGTTGTACCTACTGTACGTAACTCAAAAGCGTATGTAGAGATGTTACAAAACTTTTTTATCACCAGTAGACGAAAATTAACTTGATTCTAAATAAATAAAGAAGTATATAATAAATAGTTACAATCAATCACCGATAATAACTGTAGATATAAGAGTTGCCTATTCTCTTAATTCCTTTGTATACTGGATTTTTTTTACTTTACTTCTTTCACATTTCAGTTACATGCTGTATAAAAAATTAAATGTTAATGATGAAGAAGCCGGTTAAAAATTTTGCTGATTGCTGAAATGCTGAGCCTATTTCTACCCAAATTAATTTCATAATACGATAAATGTATGTGGCAGCCACTGCGCACTGGGCAGTGTTGCTAACTGTTAAAATTGTTTTTCCTCTAAAAATATTTCAGATACCTCTAAGTCCCCTCAGTAAGTCAAATTTTTTGCGCTCCAAAAAACGAAAATTTTTGCAACTAATAAACTCATAATTTATATTGCGATTCTATGATATTCTTTTTTACGGCATACCTATTTTAAGGTAGCTTGAAGCTTATTTGAAAGCCTCTAAAAACCATTGCCATTTTACCCCCTTAAAAAGTCTCAAAATATTTTTTGTTCCTAAAATTTAGGGTCAAAACTCTTAAGTTGGTAACACTGGCACTGGGCAGTCATGCTACTACGTTATTTAGTGCGCTTTGGAAGCTATGAAAAGCAATAATTCGATTATTGGTTGTGGCCACCTCTGAGTGCTGCGCGCATTATTCCTTTGTTACGCTAATGAGGAAATTTTATGTTTATATTATATGGGATCGTGGTATTGAATAAATGTTAGATGTTAAATTGATTTGTCGATATTGAAAAAGGTTTGCATTATATTGTAACAAATGCAATATAGGGTTCGTTCAAGTATTACGTAACGCAGTTTGGGGGGAGGTGAGGGTCTTGTAAAACGTTACGGTGCGTTATGGGGCCGGGAGAGGGTATAACAACATCGTGTTACGTAACGACATAATTATGATTTTTAGATAAAAATGGTTTCGAAAATTATTTTAGTGACCAATTTCACCTAAATATTATATCACCTAATGTCACGTAACGTAAAATTTTGGTAAAATGTAAAGGGGGAGGGGTACAGAACAACTTTACGGTGCGTTACATGTGGGAAAGGGGTCTAAAATCTTCAAAAATTGCGTTACGTAATACTTGAACGACCCCATACCTATGTTTAAATATTTTATGTCTTGTCTTTCGGTTGTTCAGAGTTCGTTGCTCTAGGTAGAGATTTGGGTGAGCAATATGTACGAAAATTATATTGTAATATTAAATCGTAATTATCTGTTGAGTCTGAAGACTGTATTTTTAGCATTTAGAATAATAGAAAATTATTTCAGTAGAGCCAACTAAACCTAAGTCATTAATTGTTAATGTTAATTCATTAGATCTAACAACACATTTGAATTTAAAATTACTGTCTTGTTAACCTTGCCCGTTAAATTTAGAATTTGACTTACTTTCCAACCAAATGTATTTCACTCACTAAGTTTTATAAATAAGAATATCCAATTAAAAGCGTTGAAGCTAATTAAATTACCTGATTACCGATTTCCAGTTTGCGTCGAAGCAAATAATGTATGCGGATTTTTAAGGTCGGAGCCTTAACCTTCGTTCCGGGTTTAAATGTATGATAGAATGAAAGTATAAATTTAAATACATTATGTGTAAGTAACTTTTGAAAATATTAAAGTAATTATTATTAGTCCCTTTTAAAAATTATTTTATTTTGATTTTATCATATAAAAATATGTTTTTGTGCTTGTAAGCATAGTCTTTATATATTATAAATGGTATGAGTTATTTTAAGATTATTGATTGTTTTTTTTTATTTATTAAAGTATCATTTAAGTAAAGAAGCACTTTAACGGTTACCTATATTATCCAGGAATCTGTAAAGTTTCATCAAAACAGCGTTTCGTTACTGAAGTTGATAATTGTGTAGTAGGGTGGTACTATTGTAAGTTTAATTGTATTTCATATTCTTTTCTATATTATTTTCAAAACATGAAACAAAGTAGGGAGGCACTCGATATCGATCGATAAAATATATTTACATTTGTATAATTAACAGATTTTTTTTCGTTTTATCCAGGTATACGAAATTTCATGGCGGGGATTACGTCGGTAGCCGTCGCGTCCTGAAGTTACGGCTTTAATACAAAAATAAACTTTAACGAGGACGCGCAGTCTGTTGCAGCTCCCAATGTTGAGCCCGATTTATTGCTCGCAAAAGACCATTTATTTCCAATACTTTTTCTGACTATAAATTTGTTATTTCCATGCAAAGTTTGATTACAATTTTTAAATTTTAATTACTATGTATGGATGTATACGACCTTTTTGGTGAAAATGAATTTTGCGCCTGTGTAAATAATCAGAGCAACGCACAGTTCAGTGAAAGATTGCTATTTTATGTGTATGTAACAATAAATAGTAGAGAAATA
>DVVJ01000353.1:0-15789 GCA_018234505.1 Junonia neildi neildi
TCACATAACCCGGTCTCCCCCCCAGGAGTCGGGTATCTATGAAGATTTACCCTGCGTCAACAAAAAAAAAAAAAAAAGTCTGGATGTTTATTCTAAATATGTAAAGTTTCGGTTCCGGTTGTTATCTCAATCACCTTATAAAAACCGTAACTTGTAGTGGAGATTAAAAAAAAATCTAGTCTAAATGATTATTGGCTTTCCCTTGTTGGCTAATAAACAGATCCTAATATAAAATACGCGAAAGTTTTGTAGGAGAAGGAACGTTACTTTGAAATGGATTTGTTCTACTTTAAGAAATAGAGACAATTTTATTGTATGTATACCTTCACAAGAATAACGCTTTACAATATTTAAAACATCGGCTTAAAAATCGAAAACTTCTACGTTAACGTAAAGATAAATTCACGATCTAATATGGAGAGGTTTGATTACTTAATCCCAAGTTATTGCGCTTTCGTTGGATTTGAGCGAAAAGCGTCGCGTCGGCCAATACGTTACGAAGGAAAATTAGACGGTGTGAAAATTATGTTGGCTCCTACGTGACGTATTAAAATTTATGTTAATCTTCTCGGTTTCTTTTATAAAAAAATATTAATATTAAATCTTAAATTCTCGAGGTGAAATTATAAAAACAGCCGTCTTGGCTCTTTTGACTCTGAAGTTGGGTGCGATTATGAAGACAAGTTGACGTTATGATCGTCTTAAGTATTCTTTATTTGATTTAGGCCTGATAAAAATGAATATTTCCTGGATAAGTAAAAGCATTTTTTCCGATTTGTTTTCTATTTCTCCATTAAATCAGATAATACCAATATTATGTGTACGTATACTACTTGTTACAGTCTAAATTTTAGTACTACAGGCAAGTCTGTAGGTAACTTTTTAAGTAATATTTACAAAACCTAAAAACAGACCATACAGTTTTCGAAGTAGATTTAAATATAAAAAAAAAATTAAATGCGAATATACTGCCAATAGGAAAAACTGTTTTTGATCAGACATTTACCTTTTTTTTCAATAATAAAATTAAACATATCGATCGCCGTTCATTTAAGTAACAGATTTTCTTTCATTTAAAAAAACTGATAACAGTTATTTTAGGTAAGTATTTTTATGTTTATTTGTGAACTAATTGTTATGTTTGCGTTAAAGGGAATTTTTATTGCAATACCTTTTTATATAGTGAGTACGCTACAGGATACATTTTTACAGATATAATTATTTCATAAATGCAAATGATATTTTTAAAGCTTTTAAGATTCATCCACATGATATCATTTGCATAAAATGCATTTCAGTACTGGCAGTGTCGATTTGGTTGTATATGTTGATTGTGAACGCAATCCTACGATAATATAGGTATCGAGAGCAAACTGCACTCTGTCTCGAGTCGTGTGTGTAATTCGATGACCGAAACCTCAAGAACCTTTACCGAACCTGAACTTTAACAAAATGTTGGAACACAGAACATCTAATTAAGAAAAAAACAAGGATTTTTTATGTGGTACCAATATGTTAAAAATAGCTTAATACTAATTATTTTGTTTTCGATCCAGTTCTAAATAAGTACATATGTACCTATATGTATTTTTTATCAACATATTATGTTATATTATGATATCAATCTTTGTAAATAAATTAAAGTATCGGATAAGAAACTATCACTTTTGTTGATTGTAAGTACTTATATTGACTACTACCAAATGTTTTGTCTAAATGTGAGCTTGTATAACAATTAATAAAATGTGTGTTTGTAAATCGTTACATTCTATGATTTTATTCAAATACTGAGAAGAAATATAAAATAAACATATTGTGTTTTTGCCTACGCTGTGTGCATATTGGCGTCCGCCGCTTACAACGTAGCGTTTTGTAGCGCGTAGTGAATTGGATTTTCGCGCTACTCTATTTCGTAACATTGTGTCGTAGAGTTGTTTTGCGTCGTTTTGGCTGACGCAATAGAAACCTTATAGTATGTTACATATGGCGTTTCCGCAAAAATTGAACATAATTTTCGGTCCCTTTAGTGTTATGCAACGCAGAAATTGCAATCGTTTAAAAGTTTATTTTAGTTGTTTATCAATAATAATTTATAGACGGCAAAGTTTGGAAGTTCGGCCGGCAGCGTGGGGGTGGCTTGCCGGCAGTGGGTGCGCGGTGGGCGTGCTCGCGGGGCGGCCGCTCGGCGCCGCGTGCTGGCGCGCAGCGGTGGCGCGGCGGGGGGCGCGAGCACGTGTCGCGCGCTCACGTGGTGGTGACGGGCGCGCTCGCGTCCATCGTGCGGCCCGTATGAATAATTGTGTACGAAGTGAATGAATCGATGCGGCGGCGGCGCGGGAGCGGCGGGGCGGCGGGCGGCGGCGGTCGCTGCGTGGAGGGGTGCGCCGCGGCGCGGCAGTCTCGTGCCGGTAGTCGGTAGTGCAACCGAGCGACTCCGGGAGCCGTCCCCGCCGCGCCGTCGCTCGCTCGTAGTCGTAGTGCGTCCGCCGGCCCGCCCCACGCCGCCGGCGTTCGAATCCATGGAAACCCAGAATCAGGATGTGGCCCACAGCCCCGCCGAGGTGCCCAACGACCCGGGGTACGTGTGTCCTCACGTGTGTGCCGGTGACGGTTCGTTCCGGTTTCGGGATCTAATCTTCATATTTATATTGCAGGAAGATGTTCGTCGGAGGTCTCAGCTGGCAGACTAGTCCAGGTACGCAAGTCGAACGCCGGCCGTGCCCTGTGCGCGCCGCGACGGAAGTGCATCCGATGCACTCGACAGTGATGTCCGATCGTCTAGTTAGATTACGGGAGATCGTAGACTCTATAGTAACAAACTTTACGGGAAATGCGAGTCGTTTTCAGTGATGAATTTCACGTTCGAAGTATAAACATCGGCAAAGTTTGGTAATCAGCTGATTTGTTGTGTTGCGAAGTTTTCGTTATCGGTGGAAAGCATGTTGTGCACGTGACTGTTTCGAATTGAGATGCCTGCTGAAGGTGATTAAGGCGCTGGGAACATGTTAATATAGATAGATGCAGTAATTCAGTTAAGATGTCAAGGTGTATTGGCAGTCAGGTGTGCGGTGGCGGCCATGCCGGTTGCGCGCGCAGCTTCCTCAGTTGCTTTGACTTGTTCCACATTTAAGCGATACTCGTTCTTATTGTAACAAACCTTTGGTACAAATTGAGTTAAGATTCGTTAGCCGGCTTTTATCCTAAATAGTTATCACAACATAACCTCAATTTTGAGTACATATTGATGTATACGTAATACGTAGAGCTCGGCACCGGCCCTTTATACAAAATTCTGTATTAAATTAACAATTGGCAATAAGTAATTACCTGTAAATGAAAAAAGACTGTTATTTCTAAATACACTAAAAAATAGAAAATTGTTTTATTGAAATCCTTAAACATATTATTTGAATTTGGCATTATTTTCATTATTATTTTATTACGTCGTGACCTTTATTGAAGTTTCTTTTTTTTTCCTTTTTCATTTTAACCTGCCGTTTATTTTTAATATTAACTAAACGACATTTATTTAATTGTTTAAATTAATAGCGGGAATGCTAATTGTAAAAGGTCCGGTGCGCGTGCGCAAGTGATGTGCCGCTTGTGGTATTGGGTCGTTCGCCCACGCTGCACTTTGATCCCTATATCTATGCCAACTTTGTTCTTCTTTGGAAATATCTAGAGCGATTTATCTATGATTATTCGAAATTAGTTCAATATTATTAGGTTCCATTTGCCAGAACAGCGACAGTCGTAAATATCGGAAACAAATTTTGTCCGTTGTTTATATTTCATTCTGAAAGTAGAGTCGTACATTTGAAACTTTTACTTTCTTTGACCTAAGAATAATTCCTTAAGATTTTTTGCTTATTTTTATTAAGACGTTTTTTACAGCATTCGACTTATGGCTAGATGCCAAATGCTGTTTGTGGAGAGACACTAGATGCTTTGGGGGGAAATAAAAAGAACAACTCTTAAGTACTTCGAAAGACCTGCCTTAAAAAAATTCAACTAATGCGCCTTCAGATATCTCATTCGTTTGTTTTACGTAAATTTGTTCTTCCTGACGCTGTTTGTTGGCTGAAGATGTTTGTACTGGTTGAGTCTCGCAGATAAGATAATTTTTAAAATTAATATCACGACACCTGGTTATCGTTAGATAAGAGTTGAATGTTAGTCGTCTTAACCTAATCTCACGCGTGAATTTTGTCAAATTCGTTCGTCAATATTCAAGTCGATTTCATATTTTTAGTGTAAAATTCAATCACAACATTGATATAGTTGACAGGTGTAATATTTTACACCTGGTAACTTATGACTATCAGTACTGGCATAATTTAACGACACTATTTATATAAGATGTTATCAATAAAATTGAAATCAGTTTTTACAAAATTTTTATTAATTATGATTTCAAAAAGTACCTATGGTTTATTGCGCCACAGTTTACATAATTGCAATAATTTCGTCAAAACAAACATAATAATGGATGGAAAGTCTTATCATTTTGTAATCTTGCGTCGAGATCACTAACGATATTTTAACTGTAGAGATAATAATTTAAAATATATTTTTGTGGATCAGTTTTGCAACGTCGTACACAATTGTTCTGAAGCAGCCTCAGTCATATTTATATTTTAATAAGTGCCGTTTTGTTATCTAAAATGGTTTTCAACAAAATAGGACAAGGTTAGTTTCTAACTTTGTTTGTAAAGGAGAAACTCATTATTTTAGTGTTGCGAGCATAAGCCGTTTCACACCAAGGTAGTTCGTAGACAAAAGGTTGACTTTCATTATCTGGCTCACTTCGCGCGCCTGACATATCATTGACACGCCGACTCAAAGATTTACACTGCCGACTTTAACAGAAATAAACACAGTACAATATGCATACCGTTGAGCGAGTTTAACAGGAGTCCTTCGTCCAAGCGTTATATCATTACATTGATAGGCTATTTGAGTAACGCATTTGCGTAACGACAGCATTTAAAAATAGCACTTCCTATATGTTAACCCATGCAAAATTATATTTCAATTTAATTGGTTTACTATGGACAATATCTGTGAGAGTAGGCAAAACTATAAGTAAAATTAAAAAAAAAAGTTGAAGTTATAAGTAAATTTTTAATGGGTTTCGAGATATAGAACAGAGGAAGCTTCCAAAATGGTACGTTAACAAGAAATATGATTTCGAGCTGTCACGGTTCGATGGCTAGAAAGGTAGCTGTTAAAGTAGCATTGAATGGAAAACGAATTTTCTTTGAGAGTTGTTTGTAAACCGAGGCAGCTTTGGGTCGTTGCGTGGTCGGCTGGACTCGACACAATACAGATGAGAACGGGATCGGCGCTGAACTCGTTACGGTTATTACCACGACGATTGTTTGCGGATCGCGTTTGCGACGCGCGCATTGCATCCACCGACGACTTACTCAACTGTTTTGTTACACAAATTCTTTTGACTAGTTCATGAGTTCTGATTCAATCGTTTTGTACTGTGTTATCAGGTATCTGAGAATTTCCTCTTATCTAGGTCATTCTCTGTATAATTATTAGCTGTCTGTGATTTCACCTATATGGTTTGAATATGTTATGTATTTTGTCGTGTCACGAATTTTGACCACTACATCGTTAGTATAATATGACAATTATTATTGTTGCGTATTGTTACACATTAACTTGTTTAAAGTTCTGTATTTTATTACTTTTCAAAACTATACTTTATACAAAAAAAAAAAAACTTTTATCTAACTAGTGAATAAATAATATATTTAAATAAAAGTATTTTCAGGAAATTTAATTTTTAACATGAAGTGATTCATTCTACTAAGTTCAAAACACATACAAAGTATTGCACAATAGAGTTCAAATGTTACATTCGATTTCATCATCCTGCTAACGCATATCTAAAGATACCAGACACTTTTCAGACTGAAAACTTCACCATTACTGAATACGCAGGACACTTTTGGATCGGCTTTCATTAATCCGAAGACTTACCATACGTTGAATAATGCAACAAGCCCCTTTAAAAAGACACCGTTTGTCGTTATTTTATTTGCAAGGTGTGATGGCGTCATCGGCGAGCTAATGTCACCTCTGTTTAATGATCATAGTTTTGTTTATCTATTACCTTACTAACATATGAGACTGAAGAATTTGTTTATTTGAGTGTTAATTTCAGAAATAACATTTTTTGCGGTATTACTGAGATAGTTTATTTAAAATATTAGTCTATGACTCATATGAGATAAGCAAAGCGTTAAACAAAATGTTCGGCTAGAGACTCAACTGTCATTACTAATAATAAGTAATTTATTAAAATATACGCTATATTTAAGTCTATAATAATTATAAAAATATCCCACGACTTACTAACTGACTGGCTATGTAAATAATTGACTGACTAACTGATGATCAAACCAATATACAAATTGGCCGATAATTATAACGCGCTAGTTTTCTATTAATAACAGTTTTTCGACTATCGTACCTCTAAAATAAGAGTTTAAAATTTGTACAGAAAATTATATAAGGTGACTAAATAAAAAATAAATAGCCTTATTATGTATTATGTCTTATTTTTTGGGCATGAGTAAAATCGGGAGCAAACTTCAGTCTAAAATAAGTATTATAATTTTCATAATTTTCAAACAACATACAGTAATGACAATTGTAAAACGTAATTACGTCAAAGAACAACACATTTCGCAGACTTGTAGACCGTAGCGCGTTAAAAACGATGAACTCGAGTCACAACAAGAACTTGATTATTTATCTGTCTTCAAAATTAAAATACATGTTCACTAACGACTATCTATTCCTTCATGAATAATATATTGTATGTAATTATTGGAGTAATTTTTCTTTCAATAAATAGTTTAACTGTGACTTAACACCGTCTCTTGCGCATGTCTCTATCCAACTTGCTTGATCAATTTAAACTTTATCCTATATCTATATTTTATCATTCAATTTGATAGCCGATAACAGTTTATTTGACTCAATATTTATAGAGTTAGTAAAATGAGGCAAGTATTTCTTAAGGTATCATATGAATAGGTATACAAATGAAAATATGTATTTACCATTTATTGAAGTTATCTATTTCTAAAAATAATCTCTACAAAAAATTTTTACGCTTCAAATCTTATATACCAATACATGTATTGATTAGGTACTTATTTTCATATTTTCTTTGTATTTCTATATAGTCTTAAAGTACTTTTTAAAGTTATTGTGGTCTTGGATGTTCCTTGTTATTTCTTGAAGTGATTGGATTATTCAAAGGTAGAGAGAGTACATGAAAGAACATCCAATAAAAAGTTTTGTACTATATTTTCAACTACTCGTTATTCTACTATACTCGTTATATCTATCTATTCTATTTTTGGTACATGTATTCTTCAAATTATTTTATCTTGCCCTTATTTTTATTACTAATATATATTTACTATATTGCATTTGCTTGATACAATTGAATGAAATTAGCAATCAAAAATATTCAAGCAAGACTTTAACATTAACTTACAGTCCTCCCTACATTTATAGCTTAACGAACATAAATAAAGCAACTTTACCGTCCATAGAATGTCATAACACGTCGCAACAAATTATTTCTCTAATTTCTCATTTCTCCAGGCTTACATAACATCCAATATATACAGCCAGACGCACATCTGTGATCGTTCGGTTCAGACGACACACGCCACTGCGTTGTTGTCATTACTCATATGTCGCGCACACGACTTCACGTTACCGATCCACTGCCGCATCCGTGAAATGTCACATATCATACCCGCAGACACTAATACTCAACTTTAAAACGCGAAACGTAGGGAATACTTCGGAATCCAACGGTTTATCTCATGTCCCATTTCTGTACCCCGATGAAAGAGAGCAGCGCATCTTCAAACGACATGCTAATTGACGGCGGCGTGAAGCGAGGACTAAAAGCTGAGACTATTTTTTAGTTTTTAGTCACGTCGTAACGTTTGTTCTCAAGTAATAGAAACTTCGCTGGGTTTATGAAGAAAATTTGAAATTACAAAAATGCTGACAACTTCATAAAATTCTGTATGTTTTTTTTTGCTACAAGTTTTATTATTTTTAGTAATTGTCGTTGATTAATGTTTTTTCGTATTTGCGAATAACGCACTGAAAATAATGTTCGAACTCATTAAAACTCTATTTATATTTATTTTTTTGTGTAGTGATTGATGATATTAACACTTATGTTAGTTATCGTCGTATTTTATATATTTTTTTAATCAATTTATTACATTTACTACGATCATTAAATATATTATATATGAAAATGTATCACATGACGTACACGAAGGACTAAACACCCGCGCAAAAAAGGTCCCCCCCCCCTAGACCCGAAGACATTGGTGAAAATGACATCATTACTTGACATTTCTCGGCATAAACTTGACGATTCATGAATTCAAGTACTCTGCAGGCAAAAATTCTTTTCTTTGCACGGGATAGAACTTATGTTCTCCGCGAATAATAGTCCTTCGTGTGCATTTGTCTGGTTGGAATACCAATATTTAAATTAAGTAGTCAATTACATAAAATATTCTTTAACTATTCAGAGAGCTAAGAAAAAGACATAATAGTAAAAATTCTTATATAGGTATATTTTTGAAATAACAATTTTCATTAATAAAAAAACGATATACAAGCTAAACTATCTTTCTACTTAAACAGACATGTCATCTGGAAAAATTGTTTTCATGTGAGTAAATTGGCTGATCAGCTTAGTCGTATACGAGGGGTCTACACGCACGAAGATACGGAAAACGGCATACGTCACCTACACACACATACATTAGTGTGTATTAGTAGATTCTCCTCATATAGATATCAAACTACAATACACTACAATTTATTATCGTGATTTATACGCGTATCAATCTATTTGGTTTGACGCTACTGTGTTTTCGGGACGGATTCTGTCGACCACACATTCACTTTGTTACTTTACATTCTGCCATATCTATACATCATTCTATTTCAATATTGATAAAATAACAGTTCGTTACCGACGTGATTGATTTATTTTATTAATTGTATTATCATTGTATAACGAATGGAGTAATTGTTTTACTATTCCTAAATCAAAACTCAAAACGTTGTTTCTATTTTGGATACAAATACTTCTGTAGTTCATACGTCATAATAGCCCTACTTAAGTCATTCTTTTGCGTCGGAATACAATTTGTAATGATTGACTTTGTAAATATTTACATGAGTGTGGCTGACTGAAAAGATTCAAGAGATATTCAGCGATATAAAACTGTTTTGACTGAAATATAAACGAATCACTTTGTGTAGTCGTAGGTTCATAGATAAAGAATGCAAAGCACGGTTTTATTGGCTTTTTAACCGCCAGAGTCGTAGAATTCGGGATAAAGATGTAGATTATGAGATAAGTTCAAGCTACTCTCTACCAATATAAATGTTTCTACGAAATCTTGTGTATCATATAATGTCGTTCTCACAAAAGAAAAGACTTATTTTCTAGTTTTTCGTGTTATCCGTTCAGAAACCTTTTATTTCCATTTCAAAATATAATATTGTCTTTATCTCTAGCAAATATTTTCGCTAACACATCTGGCCGTCTCTATTTTATTTATGAATCGCCATCGTTTCTTTAAGTTTCCGACCTTGATTCCGAATCAGACTAACTGATATCTTGTTGTTTGTGATTTATATTCAAAGATATCGGTGCGATATTTTTGTTTCATTTATTTTGTTAGTACTCTTTTATCTGATGTCTTAAGAGTGGATAACTACGAGATTTACAGCAGTTAAAAAACACGAGGAGTTTCATGCAATGCCTCCAACTCTCCATTTGTTAAATTATTGTTTCATTTTATCTGCAAAATTTGATTTATCGTCATATAACGAAAAAATCTTTTATAGTTTACAAAAACATGAAAAATATCTTATATTATTGCAGCGATGGCGCCAATTTCAATAATTAAAACTGTAATCTTCTTTTAAAGGGTAATGTGAATATACATTTTATTTTATGGGATCTGAGTTTTATTTGATAATCGCAATAATCATCAGGTCGTTGATATGTCGCGCAATATTAATTAAAACTTTATTGAATTCGATGCAGGCGAAAGTAATTATCTCGGCAATACTGAAACTTGTTTTTACGAGTATCCTCTGTTATGGTGGGTTGGCATTACATTGCATTCCATGTGTGTGTAGGCGCATTACGCATCAAAAGATCTACCTATTTCCGTTTTCATATTATTTTCGTGTTAAGCCAATATTACGTTCTAATGTTTTTTTTTAATACTATTTGCAGTAGTTTTGTTCGCGGTTGATAGTTTCATAGGTTTTTATTTTTTCTGTGACACCTAAACGAAAAATAAAAGTAGTTTATTTTACTTCCTATGTCATCAGATATTTACCAGTAAAAGCTCGACATAATTGGGTCAGCTGTTCCGGAGACTAGCTGTAACAGACAGACAGACAATTTACAGGTATATTATTGTTCTTTGTATCTGGCTGGAAATGTCATAAAAACTGACAATTTTAGAGTATAAAATAAAAAATAAAATATTATGTGAAAATGCTTTCCTAAGTTATTAATTCCTAAAGCTATATTTTGCGAACCTATATTATATTTTTCTATATAAGCTGTATCCTAACAGCTAAGTAAGTATATATATCAATGTAATAAATAAAACATAAAAAAGGAAATAATTCTTCAAATCAATTTTAATACTTTCTTGAACGAATTAACCATTCATTCTTTTCCTAACTTCAATATTTGTGTACTAAAATTTATGATGCTATAGTAGAGCATAGAGCTCAATATTCTATTAAATCTTGTTTGGTAGATGTTATAATGAAGCAGTCTTAGAGTGTTGTTAGAGTTCAAACAGACCTCTATAAAGCTAGAACTGACGATGGCCGAAACTTCAGACAAAATGCTCTTCGAATATATTAAAATTCCATGAAATGAAATTAGATTTCCATCAAAGTTTAAAGTATTAGTGGTACCTATTTTCATATGCACTAAATTCCAACTATTGGGTTTATCTAAATTTATTGACATCGGAATAAACCTATGCATTTCACTTTTTCGAGTACCTCATTCTCTGGTTAAAACTAAATATGACAAGGCATGAAAGGTTCACGATTTGAAACCGCAAGGTATTGTCGATATCCTTCGCCAGAATCACCTTAGTAATGTACCGTATGAACTACATACGTTTTAAAAGTAGGTACAATGATAATCCATGATCCAATTATTCAGTTATTAGGTATATTCTGATTTGCTAAAGGATTTCAATTACAAAATACCTTTAAAAGGTCAATATCTCCAGTAATAAAGGTCTTATTTACAATTTTATAAGTAAGTTTATATGTAGGAAAATTTTATGAAATTTTCTTGATAGTGTATAGTGAATGAATGTAGATAAATGCGTGGAAAGAGTAGATACATGAAGGGAGATTTTTAAATCAAATACCTGATTTTTTTAATTTTTTTTTTTGAATTGATTTTTTTAGAGAGAGAGAGAGATAGAGATAGAGAGAGAGATAGAAAATTGCAATTGCGATTAAAATAATAATTGTTAAGCTATAAATAATGTCTACGAGAAACCCCCACGCTGTTGAAAAGTTGTATATTGTAGTAGTACAAATAAGATGTAGAGTTCAAGGTGTGGGTGTGAATGAGAAGTATTCTATACCGACAATATTTTGCGTCACACAAATTCCTATAAGTATGTACCCAATATGTACTCGTATGTATTAATCAACAATAAGAAGTCGATATTTTCCGCTATTGATTGAAAACTACAAAACATAATTATGTATCAACCGAATATACACACAGAAGTAATGTTATTAGATGAAATTATTGACACAAAGAAATACAAACATTTAAATAATTAATCAATTCCATAGTCTTGAGAAAAACAAAGCGACAATAAAGTAGGTAGCTCTGTTTACATTTATCGTTGCAATTCGTTTTATTCACATGTAAATATAGTTGCGACCGTCCGTATTATGTTAACGGTTTATTATTTTGGCCTTCGCCTGTTTCATCGGTATATGCATCACAATATGCATTAACGCAGCGACGTTAATCCTTGCCAATTGTAACTGTTGAAGGATTTATCGAGTTATGCATGAAAACTTCTAATATACTTGCGCGAATTACAGCTCATGCGGCGTTTAAAGTTATCTAGTTAAATTACTAACGACGAATATCAGCGAAGCGTGAAAATCGTATCGGGTGGCTGTCGCACCTAATAGCGATAGAATTGGTAATTATTTAATTTGACTGATTACGTTTCGAATATATTATTTTTAGTTTTCGATTCGACTTCCTACGATGTGTAGGTATGATTTTTAAGTAAAATATTAAGTAACACTAGCTGCTTCTCGCGTTTTCACTCGCGTTTATGATAATGTTATTTTTCCTTTGGTGTTATGAATCCTATCAAGATATGACTTATAGCCTTCCTCGATTATGAATATCTAACTTAAAAAGTTTTTTATTCCGGTTAGTAGTTACAGAAAAATCTCCCTACATATAAAAATGAAACATATTTTACTTCTTTATCATACTAATAGGAGTAAACATTAATGGCAGTGGCAAATTACTGACCTTTTAACTAATCTATAGAAGTACATCTATCAGCAGCGTACAGGGTAATATTTACGTCGCGTAGCTGACGTAAACCTAAACGTAATGAAACTACGTCTGTCAATAGTCAATAAATACGTTGGATCGGCGAGGATTCCGTGCCACATACATCACTAATAACGTCTCTTCTATTAGGTTCACTTCTTGCTAATGGCAAAATACAAGAAATAAACGAACTTGATTTATCGTTGTTCCGTACAGTTGACTTTATTTTAAACCACTCTCGGCACTAACTGCATCAGTTACTAACTCAACTGTTTTACACGACTGATCAAAATAGTTAGATTTTAGTTTTGTTAAAAATAAAATGAAATACATAAAATCAAATATATATATCTACATTTGTATGTATGACTATTTTTGTTAGCTAGAACTCTCAAGATTATTTACTTAGAAGCGCTCTATGGGAATCATTGCGGTATTCTAAAAAATTGTCATTCGGGGGAGAGAGAGGTACTCTTAAAATAAAGTTCCTTTGCTTTTATCATTAAATTATAATATTGTTTATTATAATATATTAATCTTGATTATAAAAAATAAATAAAAAGTGCGAAAAAATGGCAAATTACCGGCCTTTTAACTATTCCATTGAAGTACATTTTCTACCCGTTTGACTCATAAAAATCTAAGTTGTAAAGCCTTTTTAAAGCAGGACATTTGGTTACAAACATCAAAGTTTAAAAAGAAAACTGAAAACTCTTTATAAGAAATGGCACAAAGTTAACTAGTAGTTTTATATATTTAAGAAGTAATTGCTAACCACTAAGACAGAATTTCTTTGCTGTTCATGCGGCTTAAAAGAAATCCTCTGAAAAGAGGTGTGCAGTTTTATTAAGAGAGCTCTGATTTAAGAGAAAGTACTTGGAATAATGCCAAAACACGTGTCTTACCGCTACGATAACATTATGAACGTAGTGGAATAAACACGTTTACTGAATCCGTGCCTGACATAAATTAACATCGTAAAACTATTAGCGAATGCTTTTTGCAGCTTAAATGATTAAGTACACGCTAATTGACAAGTGACCATAGCGTATTTTATGAAAGATAGTTCCTAATAATTCACGCCTCCATGCATAAATTTCCATCGGTCTATCCAGTGATTACTTGGTGTTGACGTGATGAGGTCAAACTTTGCATTTGTTCCAATGATGTTACCTCCCTTGCCTGTAAATGAAATTACGAAAGTAATTGAACATATTGAGTTCATTTTTAAAAAGTAACATTGAAATATAAATGTTTACGATCAACATTGAACTGATCATTTCACGCTAGCGCACATGCGTTCAACATGCACATAAAACATTTGTTGCCAATTAACTGTCGTACTATAACATTCATTACTAGTCTTTGGGAATTCGTACTAAAGTTAGAGAGACTTCTTAATAAATTATTTGCGTAGGTTCATCAAAATTACTAGACAGAAATCAAAATAGTCTCTCACGGGACTGCACGGACGGAATTTTGCGTGAGTGTGACATTCAGCTTTATGTTTTGCTGGATTTTGATGCGGTACGCTATTTTAAATTAAGACTTGCTATGCATTAGTCGGTGGGCATTAACTATTTCTGTCGCGAGTGAATGACAGCTAGCTGAGAGTAGTCAAGTCGATTGCAAAGGCGACCTTTGCGCTGCGCGCACGCACTGCACCGCTGGCCTATGATAGCCCGATGTACTAATCCTCTTATATTCTGATACTCGCTCACATCGACATGGTTACTAGTCACGCCATTGAACTTTGTCATTCTATCTGTGCTTATCATCATTCAATTCTAAATCATAACAACTTAATTAATAAAATTATCGGTCACTTTGTTAGGTACATTTATCCATTTCTGATCCGTGAATTTGTGTTGTTATAATAACGTCCTCTGGTAGCTTTATTGTTAAATAAGGTCTTCTGATCCTCGCTTTGTTGGCACATGCATGCGGACGTATGCAGAAATAAACAAGCAAAAAGTTGAGTCCATTCACTTTGTGCTGACATTTTCACAGAACATTTCGTGCCAATCCTAGCCAATTGTAAAGGATTTACTTGGGTCTTAATGATACATATCTGTTTTGTTGGGCACATTTTATTATATGAATCAGTCTTGTACCTTAGATAACTTGGAATAATTCATGAAGAATTTACATGTCTGGTACGAAATTGGGGTGAAGGAAGTCATAAAATCCGTAATATTTATGACTCTCATTTCAATAGAAATTTTGGCTTAATATTACAAGCTAAATATACTTTCGGTTTTGCTGAGTAGTCTTATAATCGGCTTACCAAATTTAAACGGCTGACCTTCAGGAGTAAAAACCTGATTCAGTAACTTTAAATAAACGATAAAGACTAAGGTAAAAATGATAAGATTACATTTTTAAATTAAGCAATAAACCCTTTTTTTAATTGCGAAAATATTCGTTATTCGATTCGATGATTCGATTAAATATTTATTAGTTGAAAGGTTAAAGGGAAAGGGTTTTAAAAGTAGCGTGGAATGCGTTTTCCTACACAAAATTCTGACGAACGGTTCACGAAAACGGTTGGGAACCCTTCCGAATAAACGTTTAAACTTTTATAAAATGGTTCCCAATAAAATTAAGTAGAAAAAGGCGCGTAGCGGTATAATGGTGTGCTTGAGACCATCTCATACAAAATTTACTATAATAATACAAGCAATTTTGTGAGCTATGTAGTTACCTACGAGCGCTTTGACCTATTTTTCAAGTAAGTTTGTTTTTCCTTAGAGCATTTATGTGAATAATACTTGCGGAAATGCGGGAAATATTTTTTTCGTCCTATTTCTATTCTTTATAAAGATCAAATATTTTTACTGATGTTTGATGACTAGCCTTCATTCAATAAATAAATTAAAATTTATTTAAAAAAAGAACATTTTTAACCATTTATTCTTTTTGTTATAGACGCGTAGTTTTTAACCCCCGACCAAAAAAGAGGGGTGTTATAATTTTGACCGCTATGTTTGTCTGTGTGTGTGGCACCGTAGCACCTAAACGGGTGAACCGATTTGGATCCAGTTCTTTTTATTTGAAAGAGTGTTTTCTAGCGGTGGTTCTTAGATATGTTATATCAAAATCGGTCCAGCCGTTTCGAGATT
>DVVJ01000354.1:0-15775 GCA_018234505.1 Junonia neildi neildi
TATTGTACTCCTTATTTCAAAACAATTCTTATATTCTATTCAATACTAGGACGCTAATGCGCAACAAGTAAGCTTATCTCTTATCCCCAAAGGAGACGTTAATAACATTTAACTCTCTTTTCATCTATTACGTATTAAAATGCGCCCCGTTATTTTTCCTAGAAGCCATAGCATCTAATTTACTGGCATAAAATATTAAATTCGACTTGTCCCGCCTTGAATTACGCGCGGTGTCACAAGACAGACAATAAAAATGGCGCCTGATGAGATGGTAATGAAAACGTCGCTACAAGCGAATAAAATTGTTCCCACTGCTTTTTTTCTCCTGTGAAATTCTCTTTACGTTTCTAATAAAAGAAAGTTTTGAGCCGGCGACCCGAGTTCTGGTCTCAACGAGATTATTGCGTTTTAATATTACACCGCTCCCCAACTTTTATTGTTTCGTTCTTACTAAGTATTATAAACATCGAAAGAAATCTCTCATTGAGTGACGCTCCGCTTTCTTGTCGGGACGCGATTACAAATACTTTTAAGAAAATTCATTGTGTTCTGTTATTGTCCCATTTCCCGTTGTTATTGTGTTCCGTTGTAAAAGTACTTAATTGAGACGAAACGGACCTGACTTAATTCGATATTGCGCCGTTTGAGCATTATTATGATCATAATAACGACCTTTTAAATTCTAAATCAAATATTCCGGCGAGAGCAACGTAGAGTAATAGGTATTCCGTTTGTGCTCGGCCATTTCAATTATGAGGATAGAATTTTTATTGCATGTTTGTTTTTATGTTGGTAATCAATATTAAATGACTTTGTATTTAAATTTATCGTCTGTAGCTGGTTGTCATAAATTGTTAGACTTATTAATTATATCATATTACATGAGCACTAAGTATGTTTCAATGAGCTTGACAACATATCGATTTGCGAGCATCTTGTCGACATAAATTCCTAATAGATCATTAACTAGATACTTGAATTTGAGGAGGATCAATCATGGTCCAATTAGAATTTCGTTAATTAATTCGAATTAAAATGTTCACTAATTACTACATCATTCTTATAAGATCGAGCGTTGTTTAATTTGTTTTCTAATTAATTTACCTAATTTTAATTAAAACGTCCCGACTAACAATATCGTTCTAATATTTAGACACTTATTTGCTTTTAACGTATAACAATGTCTTCGTTTAATTATTCGTATATTTTGCATAAATTCTGTTAACAACTCAGTACAACCAAATAGTCAAATACCAAAGCTACTTAATATTAAGCTACTTTTGAAAGTGCTACCACTTTTTAAATAGGACGTAACAGACAGAAATAGCACTCAATTTGATTGCAATTTAAAGTTAAGTATCGTTTAAGAATTTAGCTGGAAATTCATGAATATTTAAAGAGTATCCTGAAAACGAACAATTATTGGGCAGCGAAATCCTCTCCGCTTCCAAAAGGATTTGGAGCTTAATCCATCACGCTGTTGCATTACGTATGTGTGAATACACATAGCTTAGATATCCTATACAGATTTTCAGTATTCCTTATGAGGGTTTAATTAAACATAGCAACGTAGGCATGGGCGTAGCCAGGATTTGCTTTAGGGGTGGGCAAATTGGAAAATTTGGCTTTATGGAGGGGTGGGGCAAAATCAGTGTAAGCTAAAGACCAATTTCTTGAAAAGTGCAAATAACAACATAAAAAATGAGTTTTTGCCAGGACGTGTTTAAAAATTTCGGAATAGATGAAAAATTTTGAGCGAATTTGAAATTTGAATGAAAAATTTTCACTGCTGAATCTGGCCTCAGGGGGGGGGGGGGCAAGCGCCCAACCCTGCCCCACTGTGGCTACGCCCATGAACATAGGTGAATTTACCAAAAGACCAAGTAGACGGTGATCTTGGATGAAATATTTCTAACTGAAAAAAAATATTAAACAATTAACTTAAAAGATGTTTTCTAAATACCGACAACATTTTTCCTATTTCTATATTTAAAACTTATTATCTCAGCCTTATATCTATGTGACTGCATAGCACGGAAGTATGACAAATTAATAAATTTTTAGACATATAAAAAAATCACGCGTTTCTCTATGAAATTATAACTTCTAATCGCAAAACTTATCTAAATTGCGATCACAGGTTAAATGATCCACGTTTTCTATTCATGGAAGATTTGATTAATTCATTATTTTTAATAAATACTTTGACAAAGTATATTATCGTTATATAGTTGGGCATTTTTTAGAACCGGGGTCAGCGCCGAAGAACGTGCAAGTCAGGCCTCTGAGTTCCAGCACGATGGTGATCCAATGGGATGAGCCGGAAACGCCTAATGGCCAAGTGACGGTAAGATATCATAGCCTGATTAATTTATTTATTTTTCCTCTGGTAACTACGAAACCTTACAAAATTTTAAGTAAACTTACAGAACTCTGTTGATATCCCCAATTAAAAGCTTAATTACATAATCTTTCGGAATCGATTATTATATTTCAGAAAGCAAAGGAGTGAAAAACTTTTCTATTTCTGATAGATTTACTAAATATATGTAGTCTCTTTTAGATTATTAATGAAATATATTACATGACCTTTAATATCTATGAAACCGCATTATTACGAAAAGTTTATATCCAGAAACGGGTAAATTTTAAGAGGATCATATTTTTATTCATTTTTTGTTTTCAGGGGTACAAAATCTTCTACACTTCGGATCCATCCCAACCCTTACAGTCTTGGCATTCTCAAATGGTAAGCTGAAAGCCGAAAGCATTTTCCAAATTCTTTTCCTGTTTAACCTTCATTCGATCATTGTAAAAATAATATTATATAAGTATATTATAAAAATTGCTATTACAAAAGAAATGTATGGATTTAACATAAAAAGTTGTTTTGCATGTTTGTAATTGGTTTAATATACTTAAAAATATTCAATGATGAATTAACGCATATTTACATTTACATATTTTATAGTAAAACATAAATTTTACTACGCAATGTTAGCGGAACTATTTGAAATACACGATTGGGTGGTTGCCTAGTGACGGTTGTTGATGTCAGGACAGAGGACATAGCGATATAGTGATAGAATATTACATGGAGAACTGGACAGCGACAAGTATAATGAATAGTGGTTGTAATATTATTCCCTTCTGGGCTGTTTTAAATAGTAAATAAAGAACACTATGTAAACATTTTTTGCAATCAAACATATGAAGTATGTTAATATGTAGTTACCTACATTTTTAATCTATGCCCTTCATTTTTAAATGTCAATAAAGAAATAAACATTCCTAATTCTAAAACAGATGGACAACAACCACCTAACGACGATCAGTGAGCTAACACCGCACACCGTGTACACGATACGCGTACAAGCCTTCACGTCCGTGGGCCCCGGCCCGATATCCGCGCCCGTGCAAGTTAAGACACAACAAGGTATGATCAGAGAATTGAGATAGTTATTTGATAGTTTTAGGTGTAGAAAAATTCTTTCTTCAGAAAAGGCCTTAAATTGGTAAACAGTAGATTACAAAATCAAAGCTATTGCAATACATTGCAGAAGTAGTAGTTGATTTTTATCAATTTTCTCATTTATAATTAAATTGATTATGATCATTTATGCAATACCAACTTGGAGATACCACTCAAACAATAAATAATTAATCAAAGAAAGAAATTCGAAGAAGAACGAAAGAAGCGTTAAAATCAGTTCATAATAGGTAAAGATATAGATGAATAAGTGAACATACGACATATTGTCGTTGAAGTTCTAACACTACGTAATTCAGTAATATCAACTTTTCAGGAGAGCGCAAAAACGCATCAATTAGTTTGAAGCTAGTATGAAACTAGTATAATAGAACACTCAACATTTGAGTTTTTATTCAATGTTTTTGGTTTTTGGTTTTTTTAAGCGATAGGCCTTTTTGTTTTCTAGAATATGTTAGTAAAATCTCAAAACAGATATAAAATGACTTATGTTGTATACGAACATAAGTTGTTACGAATCTAGAAACATCGTGATGAAACACTACATCGAGGTATTTTATTTTATGTAGAATATATGGCGAGATTTACAAACTTATTCCATGTCCAGGTGTACCATCCCAACCATCAAACCTAGTAGCAGTGGAAGCTGGAGAAACATCGGTAACTCTTTCGTGGAAGAGACCAGCTCACGCGGGAGACAACATTGTCTCCTACGAGCTGTACTGGAACGACACTTACGCTAAGGAACATCACAGAAAGTAAGTGGAAATATATAAAGGGAAGAGAAGAGGGGGTAAAGAATAGTGAAGGACCATTTTTAGGTGTTTTGGGCAATGTTTTATATGTATTTGAATATAATTTACTGGTAATAGAAATCAATTTAATAGTAGTTTATCTCTCCCATCTCGTATTTCCTTATGCTCCTATATTTGTTATTTTTACAGACATTTTGTCGTCGTATTTTCTAATTTATTCGTAATCTTTTGTAGTATAATCTAATGATACATCTTAAACATATCCTCTAAGCCTTATTTGAAGGTACAGCTTTCGAATTCAAATAAGATTACATCTTCCTCTGAAACATCTTACATAATGGCAATCGAATTTCACTCGATAAATTCGTTTGATCATCTATTATTATCAATTTAGTAGCTTAGATACAACGTTATTTTATTTAGCCTTCAGTCTGATTATCATATTTGTAACGTTTATTTTGTAGTATTGAAAAATTGATAACTGATAAATAATTCGACCATCATTACGTGATATTAAATACTAGTAACAGCGAAATGCGAAATCAAATTGAATATTAATTGAATGATATTTAAAGAGAAAAACTGGTACACGAGACCCATTTACATTTCACTTTGTAAATAAATATCATAAATTTCGAGAGTTTCATGTAATGGTTCGAGGTTCATGTAATGGTGTAGGGTCGGATCATTTTTCAACTTAAATAAAAAGTACCTGACCTAATCGAGCTATGGTGCTATAGTTTTACGATTTGAGATACAAGATCTGATAAGATAACAGAGGATTTGATCCAAATCTGCTCATTCTTTTTTAAAAGACTAAACAGTTTGAAATATATAAAAATAGGTATACATACCAAAAACTGCTTTTAAAAGTTAAAAGATAAAATAGCCATAATAACATCCATTTTACTACACAATCAACATGACATTTATAATAAATAAATAAATAATTTTCTATACTTTTACACACAAAATATCTCAATAATATAATAACTATACGTGTATATTCGTGATCGTTCAGACGGATACCGATAACGGAGACGTACACGCTGAACGGGCTGTACCCCAACACGCTGTACTACATCTGGCTCGCGGCGCGCTCCCAACGCGGCGAGGGCGCCACCACACCGCCCATCGCCGTGCGCACCAAGCAGTACGGTACGTGCGCTCACACGAGCGATATCGACACGGAAAGAGACATTATTGACAGGAGTTTCCTAGGGACACACCTTACCCACCTTTTATTTATTATATTCAACGATGACTTAGTCAATGAATAGACTTGTGTTTCTGCGTAGTGGGTAAAATAATGCCTCTTCCCGTTCGAAGCGATGAAAATATAAGAAAGTAATGTGTGAGTTTTCCAGGTAATTCGTAATGTAATATTTCACATAAAAGCACCTGCCCGGCACGCTGCCAGTAATATACAGCACAAGCACCAAGTTTTATATCACGATAATATGTGTTTTGTAATTGTAAACTCGTCGATTTGGGTAACGTGTACGCATCGGCGACTCCAGTTAAATCGACGTCGAATGCGTACACAGTACTCGTAACACTAGTAGCTTTATGTTGTTCGTATGTTTTATATCCGACGAGGTGCCGCCTCGAGTGACATTTTATTGTTCATACTTTTTTATACAACTGCCACGACACGACCAACATTTTAACTGAGCTCTAATGCACTACTCGATCGAATGGACTGACACCTAGATTCTAAACGTGCTTATAATGCTGTTCGTGCCGTAATAGTACATAATGATCACAATTTTCTTCCGACAGGAGAAAGTGTGACGGATGACACATAGAGATGTATGGGCGAGCGGATCCTACATTTACACCACACATTGTGCATGCTCGACTTTATTTTGACGATTCGCGTCATATTTTTTTAATTTTTTTCATTATCATTTCTGGGCACATTTAATTTTTATTTTTCGTTCACAAAATGGCATTCAGTGATTGCATCGGGTCGGTTAGGGTCGCCGGGAAGTGCGTTATATTTCCACAGGTGCACGTTCCTCCCTTACGTATTGAGCTTGTTTAGTTCCTGGAGCGCCTCCGATGAATGTGACCGCGGTGGCAGTATCTCCTACGGCGATTCGTGTATCATGGCAACCCCCGCCGGCTGAGCAGGCGAACGGTCGGATCGCCTACTACAAACTACTTTGCGTGGAATCCGGGAGGGGAGATTCTGAGGCGACCGTCGTGAAACTGAACCAGACGAGCTTCGTGCTCGACGAGCTGCGGCGCTGGACGGAGTACCGCATATGGGTGTTGGCGGGCACCAGCGTGGGCGACGGACCCGCCTCCTACCCCGTCACCGTCCGCACGCACGAAGACGGTACGTGTCAATACGCCACTAATCCCTTAACTGTCACGCTCAATTCTATGATTTACGACGATGATGATGCTGATAATTTTAATAATTAAAAATTAATACAACAAAAAATTGAATAAAATTCACTCTTTAAAAATCCATCATCTAAGTTCCTGCATAAAATTGAGTTGATACAATCATTATTAATGCAATAACAATGAAACATTTATATATTTTACATGTTGCCGTGAAACGTGAGAGGCTCGATATCGGTCAAAAAGTTAATCGAATAATAAATATAAAACTTATAGATGCCGAGTTCGAACCGCTGACATTTCATTTACACTAACAATCGACCATGATAATATTTCTCATTTTAATAAAACAATTGTTGTGTTAAAGCTCTGGATCGCTATGGAGGGTGGTATAATGAATTCTATAAAGTCATTCATATTCATACACATATTATATGAATCTTTTGAAAATTGCACACTTAATTATGGATGATTTTATAGTACTGATTAAATCAGCAACGGCAGAATGGATATAATTTAGCCTGTTAAATGAATTTACGTAAATAATTGTAAGCAATTTTCGCACCTCAGAATAGTCGCAAATTATTTCCGTTCCCGCCGTATTAATCTTGATATGCAAATGTTTGTTCATTCTAAATTGTGGTGGGACCCTTTTAATAAATTACAGTTCCGCAAATTATTAACTACGTATCTAAAATAGATTTTACTGCCAAGATTACTAATATCATTTTTTTCTTTTGTTCCTTTTCTATGAGCATATAGCAGGATTCTAATCAAGGAGGTTAATTCTCGTAACCAAGTTTTAATATGCTTGCCGATGAATTTAACTGTATTATTATTATTTTGTCATTCGATTTCACTGTATATTTGCCGCTATTGAAAGCGGCATAGAGTTGATATTTCCACTCACTTGTCACATGTAATGATTTTCATTCGATGACGCGTCTCATTGACACGTCATTATTTCGCTAAAGATGGCACTCACTGAAATGCAAAAGTTATATTGCACCTGGTATAGTGTCGACGGCACCGTTATATATTAATTTTGACGCACAGTTGTTGAGTATTTAGCGATATACACAATTTTGCATGCTTTCTTTAAAGACACAGCACTATTTTTCGTTCAGTTGATTTCACTGGGCACCAGATAGGTTTGTCTTGTGGAGCACATTTACATATATTTTTATATAATTATTAAATTGTGTGAAGCAAGAATAGCACTTTTAGGAGCACTCAGCACCACTAGCGACGACACAAGGTGAGAGAGCGAGTGCGTGGCATAACATGGAATGACCAGGCGACCTACTGAGACCCATGAACCAGCATTGCAATGTACAAGCCGTTGCAACGGATCGGGACGTAGAAATTCAGATTGAATTTACGAATGACCGCTAGTTTACATTTCACTTCCGAAGCGATCTCATGCAATTCAAACGCTCGGTGAAATTTTAATTTGACATTTTGCATAATTCCTCAGCCACCCGAAATCATACGGCCTTTGCATCGCAAAGCTACGAACCGTTCGGCTCACGTTTCTGAGTGGGTCCGCGGTCATTCAGCCCGACACGCACCACGGCCCGAGCGCCGCATTTGAATACCAATACCGTCCTACACGACACGCGCGCATGCTATACTACTCACAACTATTCTCCACTCAATACTCTGACTATATACTCTTAGCGCGAAAGCAGCGGATTAGACTGACAAAGATCCTGAGGATTCTCGTTAATTACGTGATCACACCCTAAAGTATCCGAAGGATCGCATCCGCAACGCTCTGCTCCTATATACCCAAACTGCTCAGCTCGGTCTAGACTACGCGCTATTTCTCTTCTTTCCCTCTATCTCTATCTATCTCACCTACTGTAAAGCTACAACTTCTCGCCAGTAGACGTTTCTCTCTTCCTCTATCTTCTGTATACTCTATCAAACTATCGTCGTGCATGCACACTAGAATATATTGTGACATACAGAATACTACGCCTAACGTACGCTATTGCCGTTGACGAGGAATGAACGGAATCTAAGGAACGCTACGCGACAATTCGGCTACTGACCCTATAAATATATGTATAATTTTATACTGAACAGTTTACGAAGATATACAGCCAACGGACAATGACACAGACACCTTCACAAACATCACTGTGGATAACAACACAAGGTACAATGGATCACACACACAGCAACAGGTGGCGCTCAAAGAGAACAAGACAACACTGATGAAGCACACACACATAGACCGGCGCCGTCGCCCTAATCAATACATGTGCGTGTGAGTGAACCGCCTACGTCAAGGGACATAAAAAGAGCTTCAAGCGTGTCTCGTCTTCTACTGCTCATAATATCCGAAAATGTCGAATTTTCTCTTTAAAATATGTATTACGTGATTCATCTATATCAACACATCGCAAGAGGAAATTTACGCCCCATGCGAGAAATAAATTTATATTCCCAGTCGTGTCATGTACATGTGAGCAGAAAAAGACGATGCACGCGAGCATAGACCGGCACCGACGTCCCAAGCGGCTTAACCCAAATGCGCTCCTAAAGAGCTCAAAATACACGAGGAAGTGAAATAAGAGTATCCCCTATTTGCCGACAAGCGTTCTACTCGTAATCTCTCACTTAGTAGTTCCGTTCGCCCTGCAATGTTCGCACAATTTGTCTTAAATGTATTTGAATGCGTTTTTCTCTTTTTTCTCTCGTCACTGACTTTGTATGGGCCGCTGGTAACCCGTACAGCTATAAAGAGTGAGTATAAATTACTTTAGTGCTTGTATTTATGTGCATTTGTGCTTGTGCCTAAGCTTTATGTAGTTCGTTCTTCCTAGCACAATTATCTATAAACCTCTTTAAAACAATCTGCAAGCGTTAAAATTTTCAAGGACGCATGTTTTTGTGTCTTTTTTGATGATTAAGATTTGGTGTGCTCCTCTACTAATCAAGTCACCGAGTCTTATTTGTTACGTGTGTTCCCTTGCAGAATGTGTTATAAAAATAATGTATTAGAATAGAAATGCTGCCTCTAATAAAATCTTTATAGATGACTTACTAAATGTTAACTCTTTGTAAAGCTTGACGATTTTAGTTGATCTAAACGATGTGGATTGAAAGGTAATTGTTTTTAATTGGTTATGAAGATGTGAAAGGGCGTTAAATTTAATGTAATCAGTGTGTGTTGGTATTCAAATGCCCGATCGAGATGCTGAGCGACGGAATGCGTCGCGACCGAAATACTCTATCAGCATGACCGACGGGGACTACCGACCGCACATCGTGAACTATTTTACTGATTAAAATTTCGCAACGCTTACCGATAAGCCTTCGAAGCTTTATTCCAACCTAGCCCTTTAAACGTTAAGCTTAAGGTAGTTTTCTAGCACGCTCCCTTAGATGCTGATAGGGCATTTAGGTCTATGCGAGCACATGTCCAGCTCAAAATTTCTAATGTAATTTTTGTATGCCTACAGTGCCTGGAGAACCTCAAGACGTTAAAGTGACGGCCATCAATTCTACGTCGATCCATGTGACGTGGAAGCCACCGCCTGAAAAAGAGAAAAATGGAATTATTAGAGGTTATCATGTCCACGTACAAGAAGTTAGAGAAGAGGTTAGTAAATATTGTATTACCATGTTGACCCTTTCTCGTCTACTACTAAATAATAATAATAAATTTTATATATGATGTAGCAAAACAGAAATAGCCTTGCTTATTGATTTAAGTATAAAACGAAATATATGTTCGATCGTAAAGTTTTCACTCTATATCCTTAAGGAATATATTTATATTTTCTTGTTCAAAACAGCTTAGTTTTATATTTTCTAAAGAAAATAACTTTTAGCAAAGAAAACTAAACTTTAGTCTTTTATATACATGTATATAGACATATGTATGTATACATCCTCCTAAAACATACTTTTCTATGGTTTCATTTTCAAAAACTAGTTAGTAATTAGTAATTACCTTTTTCTTAAATCCTATTTTACTGAGTATTTACGGGTATACGAATACTTACAAATGTATATATTTATTAATTATAATAGGGTAAGGGCCTTCTCAACGACCCGATGCGTTTCAATGTGATGGACGACACGACGCTGGAGCTGAACGTTTCCGGACTGCAGCCGGACACCCGGTACAGCGTGCAAGTGGCGGCTCTCACGAGGAAAGGAGACGGCGACCGGAGTGCGCCGGCCTCGGTGAAAACGCCCGGTGGAGTGCCAAACAAGCCTACTGTTAACTTGAAGTAAGATAAGAACAAAATATGGACTGTTAATAACATAGAAATTCTTTTATCATCTATATAAGTGTTAAAAATGTTTACTATATAATTTGTCTCTATTTTGTTCTAGGATATTAAAGCAGGATCCCATAGTTGCCATAGAAATAGAATGGGCTAAACCCACTCAAACTTATGGAGACTTGCTTGGCTATCGGTTGAGATATGGTATAAAAGATCAACCGCTCGAAGAAGTTAATTTTTCTGGAACCAAAGTTACCTCGCATAGAATTAATGATTTAGAAAGAGGAGTGCAGTATGAATTTAGAGTAGCTGGCAGAAATCAAATCGGAATCGGTCAAGAAACAATCAAGTATTGGCTTACTCCAGAAGGAGCGCCTAAAGGACCGCCTACAAATGTTACATATCATTTCCAAACGCCAGATGTAATTAGCGTAACCTGGGAACCACCAATAAGGGCTGATCGCAGTGGCCAGATTAAAAAATACGACGTCCAATTTTATAAGAGAGGAGATCAATCATCTCTGGTCGAAAAGACGACAGTGTTAACAAAAGTTGTGTTTACGGGTCTAGAAGAAGATGCCCATTATGTGTTCAAAGTCAGAGCTTATACCGACCAAGGCCCAGGCCCGTATAGCAAAGATGTCACGGCCCACACTGAAAGGGACATCGGTAGAGCGCCCATGTCAGTCAAAGCCGTGGCAACGTCGGAATCTGGTGTAGAAGTCTGGTGGGAACCGGTTCCCTCAAGAAAGAAAATATTAGGCTACGTTATATTTTACACCATGACGCCTGTGGAGGATTTAGATGAATGGCAGCATATAAATGTTCATGTAACTCATTCTGCAAACTTAGAAAATTTAGACAAATTTGCAGAGTATGCCATTGCTGTAGCAGCTAAAACTGCTGATGGTCTAGGAAGGTTATCGGAAAAGGTTACTGTTAAAGTGAAGCCCGAAGAAGTGCCTTTACATCTTAGAGCTCAAGATGTATCCACCCACTCCATGACTCTGTCATGGTCTCCCCCGTTACGCTTAAACCCGGTTAGCTATAAGATTTCGTACAATGCTATTAAGGAATTTGTTGATTCGCTTGGAATGACGCAAACGCAAGAAATTCCTAAAAGGGAAATAATAGTTAAACATGATAGAACGTCATATTCTATTAACGATTTATCTCCGTTCACTACGTATAATGTTAACATAAGTGCCATACCTAACGATAATTCCTATAGACCACCTACTACGATATTCGTAACTACGCAAATGGCTGCACCAAAACCAATGGTAAAGCCAGACTTTTATGGTGTTATTGAAAATGAAATACTCGTCATTCTACCTCAAGCATCTGAAGAATACGGACCCATTTCGCATTATTATCTAGTTGTAGTTCCAGATGACAAAGCACACAATCATAAAAATCCTGATCAATTTTTAACAGATGATCTAATAAAAAATAACGCTCGAACAGATGATGAAAATGCCCCATACATTGCTGCTAAATTTTTGCAAAGGAATATACTTTACACATTCCACCTTGGTAATGATGAAATGTATGAAGGTTTTCTTAATAGAAAATTAAATCCAAATAAAAAATATAGAGTCTTCGTTCGAGCTGTCGTTGATACTCCTCAAAAGCATTTATATACATCTAGTCCGTTCTCGGAATACCTATCATTAGATATGCGAGAAGCACCGCCCGGTGAAGAGCCAAGCAGACCTGATCCTAAAGACATTAATGGAGATCCTGAAATCAGAATAGAAGAGAACAGAAAAGAAGCTGGCATGCTCTGGGTTGTCGGTCCTATTATAGCAGCATTGATGCTTTCCCTATGTTTGGTACTTTTGTTCATAGTCAAAAGAAGGAGGCAACCTTGTAAAACACCGGATCAAGCGGCTGTTACGCGTCCTTTAATGTCTGCTGATATAGGATTCGGCGCACCATCCGATCCCGTTGAAATGCGACGTTTAAATTTCCAAACACCGGCTATGATATCTCATCCGCCTATTCCAATTTCTGAACTCGCTGAACATATAGAAAGGCTAAAAGCTAATGACAATCTCAAATTCTCTCAGGAATATGAAAGCATAGAACCGGGCCAACAGTTTACATGGGATCATTCTAATATGGAAGTAAATAAGCCTAAGAACCGTTATGCGAATGTCATCGCGTACGATCACAGTCGTGTTATACTGCAACCGATTGATGGAATACTTGGTAGTGATTATATCAACGCCAACTATTGCGATGGATATCGTAAACATAATGCCTACGTCGCAACTCAAGGGCCACTTCAAGAAACGTTTGCTGATTTCTGGCGCATGTGCTGGGAACTACGAACGTCCACTATAGTGATGATGACCAAGTTGGAAGAGCGAACTAGGATCAAATGTGACCAATACTGGCCCAGTCGAGGAAGCGAATCGTACGGTATGATGACGGTTACTATCGCAGAAGTTCAGGAACTCGCCACTTACTGTATTCGAACATTCCAAGTAACTAGAAATGGGGGTGCAGAGCGGCGAGAAATTAAACAGCTACAATTCACTGCTTGGCCCGACCATGGAGTACCAGATCATCCAGCTCCGTTCTTGCAATTCCTGCGACGTGTACGTGCATTAAACCCACCTGATGCCGGTCCGTTGGTTGTCCATTGCTCTGCCGGAGTCGGACGAACTGGATGCTTTATTGTTATCGATTCTATGCTCGAGAGAGCCAGACACGAGCGCACTGTTGACATCTATGGGCATGTAACTTGCTTGCGAGCCCAACGCAATTACATGGTGCAAACCGAAGATCAATACATTTTCATTCACGACGCCTTACTCGAAGCTGTTATCTGTGGAGACACGGAAGTACCAGCTCGTAACTTGCATTCTCACATCCAAAAGCTAATGCGTATCGATACGATTGAAAACATCACTGGTATGGAATTGGAGTTTAAGAAATTGGCTAACATGAAGGCCGATTCGAGCCGATTTGTGTCCGCTAGCTTGCCTTGTAATAAACATAAGAACAGACTGGTGCACATCTTGCCGTACGAGTCCACTCGTGTCTGCTTGACTCCACGCGATGGTTCTGATTATATCAATGCATCGTTTGTGGATGGCTACAGATACAGGGCCGCTTATATTGCCACTCAAGGTCCTTTGCCTGATACGACCGATGACTTCTGGCGAATGCTCTGGGAACATAACTCAACTATCATAGTTATGCTTACGAAGTTGAAGGAAATGGGCAGGGTAAGTTATTAAGATAAAAACATATTTAATTCAATGTAATGCACCTAAGGTGTTCCTATGTTTAAAGCAATTTATATTTTTAGGAAAAATGCCATCAGTATTGGCCATCTGATCGTTCGGTACGCTACCAGTGCTTCGTTGTCGACCCCATCGCCGAGTATAACATGCCTCAGTACATCTTGAGGGAATTCAAGGTTAGTATTACTAACTTCATCAAAATGATTATAAAATCTACTGATGTAAAATAAAGAGATTTTATAAGAGAGACTATTTTGTGCAGCATAACAATAGATCAGCCTATTACTTTTTTTAACAATATCAATGTTTTTTTCTGATCCTGTCTGATAAACATATCTTTTTTTAGTACATTGTTTCCTAGTCTTCTCTTCCAAATTCTAGTTCAACTGATATAAATCTTTAAAACTTATTTCCTTATCAGAACGTTTACTGTATTCTATAGGTATATAAAGGAAAAATAACTAAATTTTCCTTCAATTCGTCTAGGTAACGGACGCTCGTGATGGAGCATCCAGGACGGTCCGCCAGTTCCAGTTCACGGACTGGCCGGAGCAAGGCGTGCCCAAGAGCGGCGAAGGGTTCATAGACTTCCTCGGACAGGTGCACAAGACCAAAGAGCAGTTCGGACAAGATGGACCCATTACTGTACATTGCAGGTTAATATTTTATCGTCTTCCTAAAATTTTTCTAGGGTTTTGGGGTCTGCTCATTGTTGTCCAGATGATGTACCTTGATAACGTTATTCTGTAATGGTATATAGAATCACATTATGTTAAGGTCATATTTCATGTACTACATTCGTTTTAGTCTATGCAGCAACGCGCTATTGGAATTACATCAAAACCTACACAAATCCAATACATATTCTCAAATGAAATTAAAATATCCCCATTTCTTCATCTTCCTCGTGTACAAATGTTTCTCATGATTATTAAATTTAACTGTATAATCTGTGTAGTGCCGGCGTGGGTCGCACGGGCGTGTTCATAACGCTGTCGACGGTGCTGGAGCGCATGCAGTACGAGGGCGTCGTGGACGTGTTCCAGACCGTCCGCACGCTGCGCACGCAGCGGCCGGCCATGGTGCAAACTGAGGTAACACACACACTGACACACATGTGCTTTTATACACACCACAAACTGGGATAACACACACAGATCTGTGCTTTTATTCGCAGATGTAAACTTATATAACACACGCACATGCCCGCACGTGCCTTTGTGCGTATAAATAATGCTCAAAGACATGCACATTGCAGACGCACGCACATTCGTACATTTAAACGTAAAGAAATTCGTACCGATATAGCGTGTAAGCACATTCACATGTGATTGATGCAACGTACATGTGCAAAAATATATGCTACAAGATTGGTTTTATAGGATGACGTTTCCTGTCATGTTGACGTTAGTTTTTTGTCGTCAGATTGTGTCACTCAAACCGTGCTCAAACCTTTTCTAAAAAACCGTATGGTTGACTTCCTACAAAACTAATTTACACTTTAAATTCAAACAGTATCCGTAGTTCCGTACATATTGTTGCATTAGTAATTGGACGGGCCAAAATCCTAAGAAAGTGTGCCTACGTATTATCATTTATTAATGTAAGCAAAAATCACTGTCCATAATGGCACTTAGAAACAAGTCGATATTCGATATGCTACATTGTCAA
>DVVJ01000355.1:0-15769 GCA_018234505.1 Junonia neildi neildi
GTATCTAATCTTTGAATAAAATTTCAATTAATCTGAGTTGGTACCTTTCCACGCATCACGCAAAAGCACTACTTTTGAGAGTGCTTGATTGTGCGAAGCGGTGCTGTAATTGGAACACTCAACGTGCGGCATAATGCCGCATTATGCGCTTTAGTGCTATAATTGGAAAACACACTGTATCTAGATATCATGGCTCTATATTTAAAGAAAATAGTTCTAATAGTCAATGTCAAGAAATAGATATCTACCTTTGCCTTTTCCCCAAGGGAAAGAATACAGCGAAAAAAAAAAGTCAATGTCAATATGTCATTGTCAACGTCATATTTTGACTAGAGCAACACAATAGAGTGGTCATTTTTCATTTTCAGTGTAAAAATTGTCTAATAACAAATAATTATCAAAATATAAACATAGTGCAAGAATGTATTATTCTTCAAAAAATTGTACTACTGAATAGTTTTTACATGCCATGTTTTAACATAAAATAAAGTGAAAATGAATCCATATAAGGATGCAGAAGAGAATTCTTTCGCGACGTCTCAGCGGATGTCCTACGAAGAAATAGCCACAAAGTTACTCAAAGATAATTTCTTTTTAACTGCCTTGGAACTTCATACAGAACTTGTTGAAAGTGGCAAGGAATTACCTCAACTCAGAGAATTTTTCTCAAATCCTGGGAATTTTGAGCAACATGTATCACGAGCGGCAGATATTAGTTCTATGCGTACGTATTTAATGTTTTAGAAATGTGCTTTGTTATTAATATTGTAAACAAAAACAAAATCTACTTATTGTTGATATTTGTTATTTTACAGATCGAACCCCGAGTCAAGCTACACTAGATTCTTTAGATACAGCGCGGTATTCTGAAGATGGTGGCGGAGACCGTGGCGGAAGTGGTGGTGATGTAGCTGTGCTTGAATTTGAGCTGCGAAAAGCCCGTGAAACTATTAATGCATTGCGGGCCAACCTTACTCAGTTTGCTGGTGAATTCCTATTTATAGAAACAAAAGAACATTTTCTTTAATTAGTGTTAACTATTTTTATTCTTCACGCAACAGATTATGATTAAAATAATATATCTGGCCTAATTTTAATTAGGATATTCTAAATATTTATTTCAGATGGAGAGTCTTCCTTAGATAAAACCTAGAAAGAGAACTTTAATGAGAGGTCATTAAAGCCTCATGAGAAGAGGGCTCTGAACTTCCTCATCAATGAGTATCTACTCCTTCAGAGTTATAAGTTAACAAGCATAACTTTTTCAGATGAAAACCCAGACCAGGTAACTTTGTAATATTGTAATTAACCTAAATCATTACAAGATTTTTTTTCTAGAATCTGTGGAAATATACATGTGTTATATGTTACGTAGGAAAACATCAAAAACACAATTTACTCATATTTCACCACTACACCAAAAAATATTCTTGTATGTTGTTTTGTGATTACTTGCCAAGTAACAGATGATCCAATAACAAAAATATATATTTTAATTGTACAGGCCTTTTTATGTTGTGATTAAAAATATTTTTAATAAAAAAAATTAATTATTCAATCGCAGCTTAACACTGTTGACATAAATATTTATAGTCTTTAGCTCACAGTGCACTGTAAGTAAATTACTTTTTAAAATGATTTAAGGAATTTGAAGACTGGGATGATGTGGGTTTAAACATGCCAAGGCCAGCCAGTCTGATATCTTTATTTCGAGGCAGCTCTACAGCAGTAAATGTACCAAAGGAAGATAAATCTACGAACACTGATGTTTCAGTTATGGAAATGGAATGTCAGACCGACTTTGACGAGGGCAATGTATGTGTGAGTTGTCAAACATCCTTAGACCATGACTCTGAATGGAATCATGAGGTGATTAACTACCATTTGCTATTTACTAACAATGTTTTTTTGTTATAAAATGTTCTTGTTGTTACCTTCTAAAGAACTAACACTATTTTCATTTCATTGTGTCTTAACTCTGAATTCTTTAAACTTTATCCCATTTTTTATTACTCTTTATGTGAGTTTTATTCTCACAATATTATAAATCTTCGTTGTTTTGGTTTTTTTTTTATAATGAATGACTCAAATAAGTTTCACAATTTCTTTCACATTATTATCTTAGTAATTTGTTTTGTTTTTATTATTTTTAAAGAAACAGAAAAATTCAACAATTTGTTACATTTTCTGTATTTTGATTACTAAATAATTTATTTTTATCAAAGATCAACAGAATATAAATAGAAATAATAGAATTGTGATTTGGTAATATTTACAGCTTTTAATTCAAGCAGAAGAGATAGAACTTCTAAAACAAAAGATAATAGCATTAGAAACAGAAAAATTGAATTTTCAAAAGTTGTATGATGCAGCGATAGTCAGTTTGAATTCCTTAACAAGTCCGACTTCTGAAGGAAAAACTCTTGAACTGCAAATCCCTAGTGATAAGTTATTGAGTGACCAATCAAGAATACAAACGGAACAGGCAGATGAAAACAAACCACTTACTTGTACAGCTTCCGAGAATCATTATGGTAGTGGAAATTCCACTCACAGCGCCACTCCTGAGCAATTTGAAATGATTTACACTGATAAAAATAATGGCTCGTAAGTACCCTATTACTAGTTATTTATATTATAAGTGAAGTGCTTGTAGCTAAGGTTTAATGAACATAAAAAATTTATTATTATTTTTGTATAAAATGGTCATTTAGTATAAAATGAGTCATTTTTTTGTTTGCCAGATATTACTTCCTAGAAGAAGTGATAGTACACATTATTTGTTTCTTTCCTTAAAAACTCTAATATACTAAATATGCAATAAAAAGTATAAAAAAAGAAAACTTAAATCTATCAATCTTATCTATCATTCTATGTTCTGAGGTTACTTTGAAATTTTTTTGCAATTACTTGTAACTTCAGATTTGGTCATCCACTATTTCTATTATCTATTTTTAATAATTACAGAACAAAAAAAGAAGGTTCAAACACGAGTTCGTTCGATCCAGCATTGCTAGGTGATAGCGTACGAGGTTCGCCCTTCAGACGCGGTAGTGTGACCACACTCGACGAAACTTTGAGCATCAACGACGCCGGCGAGTGGACCCGCGTGCAATACGAGTACAACACTATTGAGAGCAGCAAGGAAATGTGGATTGATAGGTAAGCATAATGGTTATAAAAATAATAACAAGGAAGGTTCAAACATGAGTTCGTTCGATCCGGCATTATTTGATGACGTAATGTTCAGGCGTAGTAATGTGACTACACTCTATGACACTTTGAGCATTGACGACTCTGGCGAGTGGACCCACGTGCAATACGAGTACAACACTATTGTGGAGGTAATTACCCTCAGCTATTAATCCACATTTGTGAGATTTAATAAGTGAAAATAATGAGCTATAAATAAGAAAACTTGCGAAATTCAACACTTGTCTTTTAAATTATGGTGCTAATACCTACAAATATTTATTTGTGATAATTTATAATGAAATATCACATTCGATTTGAAAATTAAATAATAAATAATTATTGTTATAATATAGCCCATATAGTATAATGTTCATGTTGTGTTGTGATATTTTGTTTATTAGAGAATTTATTATATATTTCAAATAAAAATAAGATAGTTTGATTAATAATATTTTAAATATTACTGTTTCATATATATGCATTAGTACATATTTGTTTCCCAGTAGTCTTCCAAACAACTTGAAGGACTCCCTACTATCATGGTGCTACGAGTCGACGGATCTAAATGAGCCGCTATCAAACGATCTACTCTCTGAACTCGTGAACAGCAAGCAACCTATTACATTACCTGGATTGCTATTATTGGTTGCTGACACATTGCCAAGAGTAAGTTAATATTTACTAATTGTTATAACAAAAGGATTATAAAAAATAAGTGTAATCTATTAAAGGTATTCTATTAAACATTATGTAATTTTTAGTAGAAATCAATGATAAATATCCTTATACCTATATACCTTCTTACTGTTACTTACTTTTAATAGTATTGACTTGAATATTAAAATTTTCACGTTTGGCATGTTAGTATTTGAATGCAAATTTAATATTTTTATATGGAGTCAATGACTTCTGATCAGTTTACTAACGTGTGTGACGAAATAAAATTTAATCAAAACCTTTAATCTTTATTTAATCTTTTGTGTAAATATACATTGCATAAAAAAAACGTGAGGATGATCGTGTAAACGACGATGAGTATCATCTTTAGTTTACGTAATATGAATCTCTTTCCTTTTCATTATCTCAATCCCGATTCTTCTAAATGGCTTCATTGGCTATATGGATTATGAATTTTTTTTATTTAACAGCCCTGGGTGGTTCTTTTCTTAAAAATTTTAAAAATTATAATTTTTAAAAACTAACAATCAATTGATTTTTAAATGGTTTTATTTAGCTTATTTTTTACTTGTTTAACAGCTCCGGGTTCAAGCTCTTTGACCCTATATTAATCTCGTGGTTTATATCGGCAGGTGTTACCACACACGCTGGTGTCGCGTCGTGGCGAGGCAGCAGCTTTACTGGCGGGCACAGCAGCATTATTAGCTCCGGGTGATGCGAGACGAGCCCGCACGTTGCATGCCCTACTCACGCTGTATAAGAAACCCGACCCGCCGGACGCGCGCGCTGTTTGTGAAGGTATTGCGCCTCCTATAGCTCGCGCACACGAGGAACGGGACAGATAAAACTTTTTGTTTGACTCAAATATAACTTATGAAATGTATTGCATGACGTGCACAACGTACTGTTTGCGTAAAAAAGTACCCCTAAAAATCGAGCACATACATGTAGCCCGAGATTTACTGAACCCTTTGTGCGTCTATAAGGCTAGAAATTCGTATAGTGATGAATCATAGTCTCCTAGTAACCATCTCCTGGCAAACATCAGCCCTGTACGTCATTAGAATTATTTTCTCAATTTCCTTCTAGTTCCAGTCTATACCAACAAATATCTATTTTTCTTTCAGCAACATGCCTAGTCGTGAAATGGGGCGGCAGTGGCGAAGTCCTATCCTCCATAGCCGAACTCCTAGCATCTCGATCTTCCGAACGACGAATACTCGCGAGCCAAATATGTCTCTCAATCGCCCCATATGTTCCCATAGAACTATGCACATCACTACTACTGAGTTTAGTAGTACTAATGTGTGAGTCAAGTGAACCAGAGATCAGAAGTATTGGTTTAAAGTCCGCCTGCCTTATATCTCCAGTTGCAGAACATAAGTATGGACAATTGGAGAATATTATGTTTAACTTCTTGAAGGATTCACTGGATAAGAACGTTAAAGATACTATTAATGTCTTCTTACCGGTACTGGCGAGGAGTGCTTTGTTTGCTGGTAATCAATTTTTTTTTAAATTTTAGGGTTCCGTTTTAACTACGGAACTACGGAAAATGGAGAGATATTTTTTAATTAAATAATTTTTAATATTTGATTTATTTTCAGGCAAATTCACTTCAGACCTGTATAGTAGAATAATGAACAATTTAGTATTAGCGAGCACAGATAACGAATGGAAAACAGTGATTCTATATTTGGATGTGATGCAAGCTTTAGTTTTAGCGCAATTGGCCTACGTGATTAATGTACAATTAGTTAAGGACCAAAACCTGAGTAACTGTGATATGGAAACCGTGAACCTGCAAGAAGTGCCGTTGAGTGAAAAGTTTATAGATTTACAATGTTATATGAACGATGTCGATGCGAAGACTTTATTGACAGCTATGAGTAACTTGTTGAAAGAGAACCCAGCAGTTAGATGGGAGGAATTAAATTGGTTTATTAGTGTGTAAGTGTTCTAAAGCATTTTTTTTATTGTCACAGATATTGAAATAAGTAACTTTCGTTGAATGAAGTATAATTAAGGATTTTCATAAGTATCGTCTTTTTAAGTTTATTTGTATAAGATTTTTTTTCCGAAAATCACTATAACAATATATTTATTGGAATAGTGGAATTTTTCGCGTAATTTTTTTTTTAATACTTATCCTCTTTATGGGCTATTTGACAGTATAAAAAATAATGATAAATCTACTGCCATCTGCATACATTCGGTCTTTTAGAAGCAATCTATATTAATAAGTATCAAAAATATATAATATTTTCGCCAAAAAACGTAAAACAAAATTTGATTATTTTTGAATTTAAACCGCGTGATTGTAAACGATTTTTATTGGCCAATGTTTTTTTGACATCACTTATCTCTAAACTGTCAACCAACTCCTTTGTTTCCAATGCCATTTTACAGACCTGTGACGTAACAAAATAGGTTCTCACCAAATTTTATTTGACAGCGTTTTGACAGCTAACATTATCAGTGTGTTTTGAAATTAATTTCTTAAATGAAAAAGATGAAATAAATAAAAATAAAAGCTGTTAGTGAGTTAAGTTACCTTATGAATCACTAAACAATGTGAAACAGATTTTAGAAAATAGTCATAGCCCATTGCTTCTATTGTTAATTGTTATTAATTTTTTCTTTCCAGAATAAAACAAATTTTAGATGTAACAACAAAAACGAAGATATTAAATCATCATGAAATATACGAAACGCTTATAAGTTTATTTAATAACTACGTAGATAATTTTGGTGCTGAATTCTCTTCGAAAATGTTGAACCCTATATTCACAGAGATAATTATGGACTTAGAGAATAAGTTAGAGAAATTACATGCAGTGAACGTCGACAGAGTTGTAATTGTCGGTGTATATCTAGTAACGATATTAATAGTGGTGGGAGATAGTACTCAACATGGGGAGTTTTTGCAGAAGTAAGTGATTAATTATTATCCGAATTTATTGCCTAGTATTTATAACTTATGTACTGTGGACATGGAAACTGAATATGGAATGTCTATAAATCCGTTCTTCTAAATTATAATTTCTCGTTAAGCAATTCTTTGCCAATAATTATATAAAAACATTTTTTCAGGTGGATAATGTACAGCAGTTTAAGAGGTCTTCCAACTAAAATATTCTCCATTCCATTCAAGTATTTGGCGCAACACAGGCCGGATACGCTTAATTTCTTTTTGCAACATCTCCGGGAATGTAAGTGAATTTTTAAGTGAAATAATTTCTCAAAGTATTGTGTTATATATACAAATATTAAAAAAATACCAATTATGTATTCTGAACTAGATATTATCTAGAAAGAGAAATTTGTCAGGTACATTCATTATGTGGCATAAAGATTCAACTAAAAAAATTTTACGAAACCCGCGCCCTAAAAATGTATAAAGGTTGTTATCGCAAAATACACTCAAACATGGACATATACTAATGCAGTTATTTGTTTATTTTTAAGGCTAATTTCAACTTTAAATATTTATTTATTATTACGATTTTCAGTTGCAGCGAGCAGCTGTGATAGTTCGAGTGGCAACACAATACGAGTCTACATCGCAAACCTTATCACAGAGCTTTTGAACATTACCAATGTAGATGAAGACTGTATAGACAAGCAATTGCTGCCCGCCGTAGTGGCGCTGCTTTACGATGATGATGTGTGAGTTCACTTTTACTATTCTGTTATTTTTTTATGTAAAGTTTAAGTGACGTGACGTCTGTTTATCTGTCCATAAAAAAATAAAAAGTCCATTCTAACAACAACTGAGAGACAGGTCTTGGTCTAGGAAACGGGCGCAGTATTTCCTCAATCATGTAAATCTCTATTGTGTCTATGTAGCTACCGTAGGAGGTCGTAGTTCTCTTCTTCTGTAGGACCGTCCAGAAGGAGATTTCAGGGCGAGCTTACGAGAGAGTCGGTTCCGCCCTGTAATCTCCGGGCTGGATCTGGCCGTCAAGCCTCACTGTCGGGTCTATTCATTAAGCCCCAAAGCTAAAGGAGATGCGAGGCGGGCAAGAATACATTCCTCTTTTGAGACGAGCTGCACTAATTATAAGCAGAGCTATGCACGAGAGGGGTAGCGGATGCGCAAAGGATCTCGTGCCTTTTCTCCTTTTCCGTTCCGTTTCCTTTCTAGTCATGTAACCGTTGTTTAACTTGGATCCCACAGTTCGGTCCGCGAGGCGGGCATAGCGGCGTGGGGCGGCGTGGCGCGGCGGCTGGCGAGCGACGCGCGCTGCTGGCCGCCGCTGGAGAGCGCGCTGGGCTCGCTCGCGCTCTCCGCCGGCGAGGTGGCGCGCGCGGCGGAGGCGCTCGCGCTGCTGCTGCTGCCCGAGGAGGACGGACGCGCCGTGTGCGAGAGAGGTACTGCACTCTATGTTAGCCTGCACGACGAAACTCATAAACATGCATTTCTATAGGCCTAAGACTAAGACTGCTCGTTGAAACATATTACACTTTTTATTATAGCTAAAACATTGTAAGCAATGGTTGATCGAAACTGCATCTAAGTTACATTAAAAATTTCTATTTACAATATCAATCTTGATATATTTAAGGGTTTCTCTGTAAAATATCATAATCACTAAAATCCTAAAGTGTGCCAGGTTTAATAGAACCCTGGCTTACACAAATCCAAATCAACAGTTACGTTGAAATTTAAAAAAAAAAACATTACGAACAACCCTAGATTTCATGAATATGAATGTGAACCGTGTGTGTGCAGCGGTGTCGCAGCTGTGCGCGCTGTGCGAGGCGGGCGCGGCGGCGCAGAGCGTGTGCGCGCTGGCGCCGGCGCTGCAGCTGGCCGCGCACCGCGCGCCGCACCACCCCGCACTGCCGCACGCGCTGAGGTACGTAACGGTTAAGTCATTTTAAAATTACTGTCTAGAACGAAAAAAATTTATTTCATATACAGTAGACCCCCGGTAATCCGGACCCTGTCTAATCCGGAACCCTTTGTAATCCGACATGGTCCATTTTATTTATTAATGAAAAAAAAAATTTTTTTTTGAGAAGTTTTTTATACATACTATAAATTTTACGCGCCGCCACAATTGTACTCGACGCGTTGTTTTGGTTCTGAGTGCAGTGCAACTACCCGCTACCGATTAGCAGTTAATGTGTTACGTTACTTGTTGAACAGTCTGAGTCTCCGGGTATCTAAACGTCTCGTCTAGTATCTATGCCAAGATAATGATCAAAACATTCTTCCGCTATTATAAATTATGTAGTTCAAAGTATGAAATAAAAATATCATACTATCAAATACTTTGTGGCTGGCTACGCCCCAGAGATTCATTATTTAGTCAATAATTTATTAGTCACAGTCGATAATTTGTATAAATGAAAGCCACTATGAATCGGGTAAAAATAAATACTCAACTTTCTACAATTTAACAGGAAACTAGAAGAGATCGTCCAAGCGCCCTCACTAGCTCAGTACAGGCCAGCAATCGAAGCGTTATTACACGTCGTAGGGCCGACGGAAGTGCCGCGCGGCCCCTCCCCTCGCCCCACCAACCTCCAAGCCGCACAGGAAGTGGGCAGGCGAGTCACACAAATATTCCAACAGTCCAAAACTAATATGAATTTACAAAACATTTTTAAGAAGAAAACGTAGTTTGCAGGTATATTATTATGTGAATCATTTAATAATTATCAGTTATTGAGATTTAATTTTCATGTGTTTCCCACAAATTCTTATGTCAATATCAATATACAATCATAAATTCATGAAATCGGACAAAAATATTATCTATGCTTTTTATTGTTGTATATTATCTACGTTATACATATCTCACAATATTGTAATGTAGAACAGAAAAAAATAATTTTAGCTCAACATAAAAGAAAAATAATTAAATTAATTTTAACAAAATGCTATAAAAATAAATATTGTGGTAAGATTTCTAATTCGAGTCAGTAAAATGACATTTCCAGTGTTGCAGGTTTTTATTCCAAAATAAATAGTGATGTAGTAGAATCAAGATTTTACAATAAAAGTTAGTCGAGTCGAGAAAATTTCAATATCAAATTGCCTTTATATAAATAAAAATTTGTAATTTACGATAATTGGACAGAAGGTATACGGTAATCAAACATCCAAACTTCAATCAAGTGGAGAGGTACGTCGTCGCCAGGAACAACAAAACTCTTAAAATAAAAGACATAAAAAATTATTTAAAGACGGCCTGAAGCAAGTGAGGCCTGAAAATTGGAGACAGTGCGTCAATCGTTCTATAAATGTTGAAGACAAAATGTTTCAAACTCGACCACATCATAGATAAATGTGTGGATTCATTCGTTATAAAGTAACTGATTCTTATTCCGATTTTGAATATACCGAATCAGAATCGAAGTCGAAATCAAGCAACAATAATGAATAAAAACGCAAAAAATGACTTGTATTTGTAGTGTTAATTCCTCTGCATCTCTTCATAATTTTTTTCCCAACTTTTGTTATGATGCTACAACATTATAAATGATGACGAAATTATGATAAAAAAATGAAACATGATAAATTTTAATATGACGGTCAGGTCCATATTTCTAAATCGTATTATTTAATACGGTATGTATTAAATATTAACAATAAAAAAATAAAACGTTTTTAATACCTAATAAAATAAAGCATGACTACATGTCTAAGTCTATCGATTACCGAACAACACTATTTTAACTGGTCACCCTTTTTTGTATAAGTGACAGTTGTACATGTCATTTTACTGACTCGAATTAATAATCTTAGTATAGGTACTATTTTCACGTATCGCTTGTTTGGAAGAATAGAGTCCCAATTAAAATCAAATATATATAAAAAAAAAATAATTTTTAAAATGATCTAAACTAGTCAAGAAAATTAAAGGATCAAAAAAATTGTCGCAATTTTTAGCGTTTTTTTTTTCAGATAGGTGTATTTTTGTTAAAAATGGTCATATGGAGTCATGAAAATAGCTTTCTAAAGCTTGAAGTCTCTTGTTTTGAGATTTCTATACCAATAAAATTTGTAAGCATTAACCTTTGCGCAATTCTGGTGAAAAGCGTGAAGAAAAAAATTTGTTAATTTAATTGATTTTTCATTTTACTCCATATACCTGGAAAATTATGTTTTTACTAAATCACTATATGGACTAAGTAAGTTGTTTATTCAGCTTCAGTTTCACGCCTTGATGAATTTGATGCGACAACTCCTCGCAGAGCTTTCAGACTTTGAATAGAAATGGATATGTTTGTCTTTGATTAATGATATTTCAGAAACCAAAGGCTACAGTATGGATCGACAGAGTTTTTTACAAACTTAAATAAATTTCCTATAAAAAAAAGGCATCTCTTTTTTGAAAAATAAATTTATTTTATTCTTAATGTGGTTTTGAAAAAGTGACAAAAAAGAGCTTTTGGTTGCTTTTTGGAAAATGAAACGCTGAATTGAAAATAGTAAGAAAACGACGACGCTAAAATTTGCGATATTTTTTTTGATCCTTTAATTTTTTGACTAGATTATAGAGTTTATAATGCGACAAAATTATATGTAATAACGATGTAATGATTAAAGCGAAGCAGCGGCATGTTGAAATTTTTTTCGTACGTAAAATAAGATATTTTATAATGAGTATGACATTATTATTATTCTCTTCTCACTAAAATACTGTTATTTATATTTTTCATAATTAAATTAATTCTTTATAAAAATCACTTTACATTATCAATTGACATAAAACTGTGATTTATGTTTAAAATTCCTGCTTATATCCTGCTTTGTTCAAAATGTTCTTTGTTGTAAATTAATTATTAAATAAGTGGTTAGAAGGTGGTTAATGCTAAAATCATTCAATCAAAAATTATATATAAATGTTCGCTTTATATTCAGCTTTACGTAGATGTATGAGTCACGAAACATTTTATAATAAGGCACTTGTACTTATGGAATAATTATTCCAAATTTTGAAAGTTCCATAGATACCACCCATTTCATTTTATTATCATTACATTACAATTCTTGTTGACATCATACTTTATAAAAATGTTCGTTATTTCGTTATCTACTTTTATTCTAATGACTTCCTCTATATTGTGCTTCTTTTCATCGTTAAGTGAAGTAATTGTAAATATTTTTATGAGTGTACAAATGTTGCTAGGATTCTTTAATTTTAATTGTTTATTTTATCTGTAAGACATTATTAATTATAAAAGAGATTACATTTATTTTAATGTGTCATTTCAATAGATTAATTGTTATAAAAGAAAAACAAAACAAACATAACATAACAAAACAAATATAAACAACTTATTACAAACTAACATTCCTATTTATAACATTTTAAATGCTTTATTTTAATTTACTATTAATTGTGTTATGTCCCAAAAAAATTCCAAGCTCCCAAAAAAGTTAAGTTTAATTTTGTTTTCAGTAAATCTAAGTTTACTGAAAAATATACATTTTCATTTAGATAGTTAGACGTTGTTACTCACTTATTCAGACCATAAAAGGAAAAGAATCAAACAATTCAGACAATTGTACAAAAATGTTAAACATCATTGTTTCTTTCTACACATACCTATATTCACCTGTCATATAATTGAAAAAGCTATTTTGAAATCGTCGCTTCCTTTATTTTAAAATTTATTTGGCACATACAATATACATATAAATAAAATATATGGTATTTTTATAAGCAGCTAGTTCAGTACAAATATTATAATAGTATTCAATAAGTATGTTTGTCATAAGATAATATTTAATCACACGTCACTGTATTACTATAAAAACATTGTTATAGAATATATTATAAACGTCTCGCAAATAACTGGATCATGCTATTATTTTTATAAAGAAAGATGTTATCGTAATACATAAAAATGGTGCTGTTTGTCTTTATCTTAAAATTTCATTATTTCAATATTTTTGACATGGAAAGTATTTCATGTTTTTCATGATCAGGTTGTATATATTTTTTTTGTGTATTTATAAAATGTGTTATGACGGTTCCTTTATGATTTACAATGAAATGAAAGAGTGACATATTGTACTTAGAATCTTAGAAGGTATGAATCTCACAAGTGAATATGTTTTATTACATTGTTTAAAATGTTGATGTTATTGTGATATATTCTATACTTAAAAGTTATTTTAATTTACTACACGAAAATATAGGTTGTGTAATAAATCCTTAGCGAAATATAATTTTCTAAAATAAAACTGATGTTTTATTATTTTTAATTCATTATAGACATTCCTTTTAATCAAATTAGGAGGCGCCCATAAAAAATGTGAGATGATTTTTTGAATTTTCTGTACCCCCTGGCGAGGTGTCGTGGGATTTTATTGACTCACGTGAGAATTTTCAAAATGTGGGATTCTTAAGTAAACGCGTTAGATTGAAAAGAAAAAATGATTCGTGCTTTTATTTACGACTAGTTAAGACTAGATACTAATCAATATTGCTGAAAGTTCTAAGTTCAGTAAAAAAGATATTTGATATAAAACAAATATGGTGGTTGAAATTATTTTCCTATTATGATTACGTTCAAGATTAAATTTTAATCATGTACATCTGGATTAAATGGACTGAGATAGTTTTTTTTTGTCTTGTTTTAATAAAAAAAAAATTGCGTGATATTTGCCGAGACCCCCCTCCCTCCTCCCAGGTAATTTATGGATTCCCCCTTAGATCCATCTATACTAATTCTCTTTTCACTTCTTCTTGCCCGCCACGAACAGAACGCCTGGAAATGGATCGCATGACGTTCACAAGGTAGATATTAAAAGTAAATGGAGACATCACCTGTCTTCATTCCACTTCATTTGACATTTTTACTTTTTAGGATGAATTATTTTAAAGATCTTAAGCCCATTACACAATGAAAAACATAAGATATAAGAGATAAGGAACAAGAAATAACAAATAGCACAGCAACCAAAACCTTATTCCTTATCTCTTATATCTTATGTTTTTCATTGTGTAATGGGCTTTAGGTGATTTATGGACTCTACCTAGCCGATAATTTAAAATATATCTATTTAATGTAGTTAAATCCATGGCCATAGCTTGGAGCTTTAGGGATGGGCAAAGTCAAGTCAAAAATCATATTATGTAAATCTACATTAGATATTTGTGGCAGCAGTAGATATGGCTTAAAAGTCAATTTTTGGAAACTTTAAATATTTGTATTTTTTCTTACAAAAAAATAAGCAGCGCAGTCGCGTAGCTAAGGGGGGGGGGTAGCTCCATTTACACATACACCCGCATAGGAAAAATGCAAAATGCGTGTTAAGGTGCATATTCCTGGGCACAAATGAAGGAGTAAAGTTGTTATTTCGTCTAGGTCCCTAAAATAAGTCTTCTGGCAAGTAAGCCGTTAAAAGGAATTCTTTACTTTTTCACCGCACACTTGCCAGATCATCGGATGACTAATGGTGCAAGTTTGACTGGACAGATTTTGAATAAAAAGGTCTTCCGTAAAATGCATATCTAATAAAACTGAACAAAAAGTAGCTATGAGGGGTGCAACATTAATTTTCATTTAGTAGATATCTATCTAGATATCTTTTATCTTTTTTTTTCGTTAAATAGGTACTGAGATTTCGACGTGAAAATTGACCTTAAAAATGATCTTAAAAGATTTGGCCGTGAATAAGTTCATGAAGCATTTCATTTTTTTTTTTCTAAAAATAATTCTGAATATAGTGCTGCATGTAAAAAGAATTAACAAACCGGAAAGATTGACATTGTCGCGCATGACATAACTTTAAAAAAGTTTGACGTTTCATCATTATCGGCAAATCGGCAAATCCAGCAACTCGTTTATTACATTGCTTATTCCTTTTTGTTTTATCAGATTCATTTATTTAAGAGCTGCATAATTAACGAAGTTATTTTTACACGGTCAAACATAATAATGTCGGAAAAACATTTACAAACAGGTAAATTATAGTATTTCAATTGTTTTGTGAAGATTTGTACACAGATAACAATTTATGAACTATCTTTTTTTCTCAGGTGATGACCTTCCATCGAACTCTGGAAAACTGCGATTATTCGCAATGAGATTCTGTCCCTATGCTGAGAGAAGCGTTCTTGTACTCAATGCTAAAAAACTCCAATATGATTTAGTGTTCATCAACTTGGATCATAAACCAGAATGGATTTTCAATTTTAGCCCGAAAGGTAATTCTTACTATTATATAGTACATGTACATGTGCATTTACGCAAAAGTTTGGGGATAAATAAATTAATTTATGAGTGAAACACCATTTCAAAATTCAAATTCAAAAGAGCTCCAGCAGCCTAATTGAATAAATATATTTTTCTTTTTTTCTGACATCTGTATGTCTCTCATATAAACTTTGGTACAAATATTAGTAAAACTCCAGTTTGTAATATAGCATCTGATAAATGTATAATTTTGAAATATATTCTTTGATTTAACCAGCCGCAATGTCAAGTCCAATGAAAATAACCTAATGGTGTGAGACCTTGTTGCGTGTGGTTGCTAATATTTAAAATATTTCTTTTATAATGCAACCAAAACAAAATTTCGAAATGTTTTTTTTAATTATTATAATTATTTATCTTTGATATAGGCACTGTTCCTGCCTTGGAATATGAAGAGGGCAAAGCTATATTTGATAGCAATATTATCAATGTGTATCTTGATGAAAAATACCCCGAAATACCACTCCAGTCGTCCGATCCACTTAGAAGGGCTCAAGATAAAATGCTTGTAGAGCAATTTGCAGGTGTAAGTGGTATTATTATTGAATTAACAATATATATAATTATATTTTAATAAAATGGACAAAAACCTAACACAGCCTGTACATATCCCACTGCTGGGCATAGGCCTCTTCTCCTGTTAGGGAGAAGGTATGGAGCTTAATCCACC
>DVVJ01000356.1:0-15755 GCA_018234505.1 Junonia neildi neildi
GTGCCGGAAGAAATTCTGACACATGTATATCCACCAATCCGCAGTGGAGCAGCGTGGTGGATTAAGCTACATAACCTTCTCCCTAATAGGAGAAGAGGCCTATGCCCAGCAGTGGGATATATACAGGCTGAGTTAAGTTTTATGTTTTCTTTGTTTGTATCTTTGTTGAGAAGTATGAAATCTTACACATACGTCTGCATTAGCTGAAGGCACTACTCTGGTAAAGATGAAAGACATCTTTGACTCTTTGTATAAATTTGAAACCTGATTCTTAAGAATATTTTCACAAAATTACAGCAATATAATCATTCTTATGCTAACATCTCGTGTACGCGCTAAATGCTAAGCGGAAGAAGTTGCAAATAAATATACAAAGACTGCTTAACATAGCTAACTACCTATAAATACCTATAAAACTAACATTAAGGATGTTAGTTCTCTAACTTTTTTCTTAGCCCCATTTGTCACCTTTATGGCAGCGAGCATTCGTATTTTCTTCTTAAATGTTGTTGATTACTTAAGATCAGGTGAACAGCTTGCTCTGCGTTTGTACCAAAGAAACCATATACATATAGGTACATAAATAGTAGTTGTGACCATTTGAATGTATCACTCATCTTTACGTGATCCATCTGTTTACAAGATTACCTCATTACCCCACATCCTAAAATGTCGTCTTGGTCACTTCTCTTCTTATTTTTCACTTTAATTTGCTTAGTATCAACAACGTTTTCTAAAATTAAAATTCACAAATAATAGGTATTCATCGTGCAGACACGGCCCTGCTATCGCATTACACCTACTACATTCACTTACCAGCATCAACAACCTCCCATATCCTCTCAAGCCGGGGATAAAATCAACTATCGCACAACGCGTGAGCTTCTGTTCGGAATCTCTCGACCAGTAAATCCGTGACAGTTCACACGCGACGCCAGGGGGCGTGCTATACTTGACTGACAACACATCACATACTTAGGGGACTTTGACAACACTAATGCGATTAGGTAACCATACGGAAAGTATTCTGATACGTGTTTTATGATCGTGTAATGTGCCAAAAGGGCAATATGGTAAACGTGCGATATACGAATTTTAATGGGAACTTTATGATTATTAATTATATTGACAAAACGTATTAAATTGTGATGTAATTAAATATACATATTGTTTGTTATGTAAAAAAAATTGTGTTGAGCCGATTTCGAAAGTATATTATGTTTATGTCATAGGTCACCAAAAAGCTGAGTCGACTCTACGATTAACAAATCAAATATTTATTTTGCTATTACCCGCGAATACAACATGCATCTGTCTGGTATGATATACACACAGATACTTTGCGTTTCACTCCGACACCGGAGCATCCTCGGGAGATTGTCTCTACAACGGTCAATTGCGAAGTCTTCGCAAGATTCGCAGATTTATGTTGTTTTTGCAGATTTTAGCAAAATTAATATTTGATTTCTCATCATGGAATTCTGCAAAGTAACACCTGATTTAATTAATTATTCGACTCTACGATTGTTCTGGTGTAATTATAATGGACTTCTAACTTTAACTCTTGCTTTAGGACGGGTTACTACGGATTTCGGAAACAGATATTTGCACGTTTTTTTTTTTTTTGGTCTGAATATTAGTGCATGTGCCCATACTACGATGAATAACATCGTTTCCAGTACTTATAAATTTCCTATTATACCGAGAAATCAATATTGTTTCAACCGTGTCAATTTCGACCATGCACATATTCATCAAGTGTACGAAACGATACAATAAATCGTCGACAATGTGTCCCGATCACATAAAATTAACGAAAATATTCACCGGCCTACAAGAAGCCGGACCGGTTCCAGGCCGAGTCGATCGGGAATAATTCCACGCATTATACGGTATGAAAACATTGATTAATTATGTCTTCACTACGTGGATGACGGCATCTTTCGAAAACAAGATATAAGTAGTCCAAACAAATAATTAATTAATTAAGCTAGCGTTTCCGTGCTTGGGTTTGATAGTTTTGTAGGACAGGAAGCAAGGGAAATGGAAAGAAGAGTTTTTCGGCTTTCTTACTCGTCTCAAGAAACCAGTTGTATCAGCTACTTTACGACGTTGGTGATATGTGATATCTATTATTTAAATTGGTCAATCCAGCTCCTAAAAACCCATAATAAATTAAACACTGGTAGTGCTTAGCAAGTAAACTGTAGGTAAACATGCATAGGTACCAATTTGAGGGTTACCTATTTAATATTATAGTCTGAAGAATGTCCCAGATGCAGTTCCTGAAAAATAAAATAAAGTCTTATCATTTAATTTTTACCTATTTTCCCCTTTTTTGAACACAATTAGCTGTCTATTGTTCCAATACAATGTTAATATTAATGACAAAAACTTGTAGTTGACTGAAAAATTGATACATATCAACATATCCCCACTATATGACAAACATGTTACGTGCAGGCACACTTTTCTTTATCGACGCAGAGGAAATCTTCACAGATATCTAACCGACTCCTGGGGAGAAGAAGCGGCTTATTTGAGATTGCACTCACTTAAACCCCCTGCGATGCCCGCCATCAGCTCGGAAACTGAGTCTGCGGGACCGCTTTCGCATGCGCAGCCGCTGCCGATCCCGAGGCTAACACACTCACGCGCCGTATAGTTAAATTTTGTTTGTTTTGCGGCTGATTTGAATTTCAAATTACAAGCAATTGGTCATTGGCTCACGAGATAATGGCTAGTTGGCCGGACTGATTATATCAGTTGATCACAGAATAAAAAGAGTGAAGGAATAAATAAGATCGCGCAAGGTGCTGTTGTTAATCAAAGACGAATGGTACTTTGTTGCAAATTACTATTTATCAAGAAAAGTCTTTGTAGCTCGTTGATGACACAATATTGGCAACGTTCCTTACTCCTTAGATTATTATTGTTACAAAAATTAATCATAACTGAAATTTGTAATGTGAAGTTAAGAATGAAAATAATAATGAAAAAATAATAACTTATTATATTTACGATTCATATAATTGTAATAATTAATAACTTTTTACTGTGTTAGTATCCAATATACTTTTCTGTGTAACGTATGAATGCAAAAATTGAAAGTATGTGAAATTAGTTTTCATACCTTAAGTATTGGTTCAGTAAGTACTTAAGGTATGAAAACTTAGTAAGCATACTAACTCACATACATCGGAATTAGAACAAGAACAATTATTTTTAAGTCTTTCTTCAGGATTTTTTCCATTCAATGAATCACATCATAGTAACTTTCTATCTCGAATTCTACTTCCAAACGGCAAAAGAATATTTATTAAGCAGTTACATAAGGTTAATAAACTGATAGATAAATCTACGGCCATTAATGATAAACGTACTTAACGCTAGATCCTAGAGTTAAGTAACCCATTGGCGACATAAGAAAAAATTAATGACTTACAAAACCAAATCTATAAGCAGGTGACTACTTACCATCGGCACTCATTACCTGTACGCCTTTACTATAAATAAAATATCTGATGTGGACACAGCATGACTTCCTCGTACGTCTTTCAAACAAGAAAGTAAGTATATGTTACAATAATCATAAATATCAAATGTTAACATTCTATAGCCAATTAATTTTGTAGTTTGTGAAATCAGCAGCTATTGGTGACTTTTTGTATTGATAAAATAATTGTTTTCTAATTTTATTGACATTTTTTTGTGACAGTTTAAGTCACATTGCCTGTGTGTTGATCTGTATGTATATTTAATATTTAAGCCATATCACTAGAAAGTTTTGTCTTAACCTCTTTAGTAGTTTTGTGTGATAGAGCATTACCATGCTAAGCAAATATGTAATAATCATCAGGCATTGTCAAAATATATTCTTCACTTCAAATCTCATATCTGATTCCACAGTACTTCGTACAAACAACTAAGCAAAGAAAAAAACAATTTCCAACAAAACGTTATCCATTACAAGTATTAAAATCAATAACTCCGACATTTTAAACACAATTACCTACAATAATTACATTTCTGCGAAACAGGTTCTTAAAATTGAAAATTACCAGAACGCAAATTAAAGTATTGTAAAGATCTATTAAGCTGGTATGTTGGTAGCCCGTCGCAATTTGTGTCACGTAGTAGTTTTTATGTGACAGAATAAAGAAACTAAACTGTTAAACGAATCAAAATCATTAGACATTGTCGAAATATATTTGTCACTTCAAATCTGATATCTGATTCCACAGTACTTCGTACAAACAACCAGGCAAAAGAAAAAAAATAATTCCCAACAAAACGTCAATTATTGAAAATATTAAAATCAATAACCCCAACGTTTTAAACACAATTACCACAATAATTACATTTCCGCGAAACAGGTTCTTAAAATTGAAAATTACCATAACGCAAATTAAAGTATTGTAAAGATCAATTAAGCTGGTATGTTGGTAGTCGCAATTTGCGCGCAGTAGCCTCGAGTGACGCGTGCAGTACAATCATGCAAACTGTATACGCTGATTTCACGCGGTTTGTTTTTTTTTTTTTTTAATATAATTTGTGCTCTGGATTATGTCAGGTTAATCTTTTTTGTTTTGAATTTGAAAAAAAAAACAATTGAATAAAATTGTAAATTAAAGTATTGTATCAATTAAGCTGGTATGTTGGTAGCCGCAATTTGCGTGAAGTAGCCCGGAGTGGCGCGTGCAGTACAATCATGCGAGCTGTCTGCGCCGATGCGGTAGTCACTACGTGTGTTAGCCTTTACTTCACGCGTTTTGTTGATGTTTTTTTTTAATTTATGCTCTGGATTATGGTCGGTTAACCTTTTTTGTTTTTAATTTGAAAAAAGAGTAAGACAAAATATCTACATCAAAAATGTTAATTACATACATACATACATATGTACCTATATTAATTATGGCATATCTAATAAAATGTTTATACTTTATTTTAATATCAAAATGTGAATTTTAAAAAATGAGGACAATGCACCCTTCGATCTGAATCTTTATGACTTCTTAATCAATGAATTACGCTGCAATTAAAAAAACTAATATCAATACGTGTAGTCCTAACATTATCAACCATATTTAAGAAATTAATTATTACTATAATGTCAATTAATATTCATATATTCACCCTATTTCGAATCAAGCTGAATGTCCCATTCTGTTTATCATTATTAACAATATTCAAAAGTATCATGTTCCAAGTAATATGTAACTTATAATGTTTGTCTTCTTCAGCTTTAGGTACTTTGTACCTAATATTAAAAAAAAATAATATTTTTAATTGCTTAAACTTCTTTATGTCATTCATGTTCTTATCACGAAACTCTTTTAAAGACAGTCGGAGTTGTTTTAACTTTTTTCATTTTCAATGTCTATTTTTCAATATGGCTTCTAAATTTACGTTTCCGAATTTCTTGCCGATCAATAGTTACGGATACGGATATAGTGAAAGCGGATCAAACAAGCAAACAAATTCCCGGTTATATTATATGGAAGGGTGACTAAGAAAACCTCTTTTGTTAGAACTAGTAATATATTCGCCTTACGCACCAAGTTCGCCGGGAGACGCCAATTAAAGCAACAAAACAATACAACTCAATACCGAGAAGTGAAAACCTTGCTCTCCTCACTCCTAAATTGGTCGGAAATATTTAGACCAGTGCTAATGATTGAGCGGACGCGGATATAACAATTATTTCCTTTTATCATTTTTATATTACAGTAAAAATCAAAGATAACATCAATCATACTTATTTACAGAACAAGATTAAGATTATTACACTATTAGTATATATTTTTTTTATTTAAATTGATTACCTATCTCACAAGACCTTAAATGACCTTATTGCACCGTGTTATTTTTTTCATTTGAAATCTTACAATTGAAACTCTAAATAGTCTACAATTGCCTCAAAGCCACATTTAGAAGGGAATTCAATTATTTTGGTCAAATCATGACAAAAGAGCTTTTCTTTTTAAAATTTTAACTGGCTAATATTTTTACTCAATATTTTCCATGCTTAAAAACTATTCATCATGATTTTCGCTCAAAGTTTTACAAATCTTTTTTCCAAACCAAGCCAATGTTTTCATAGTTTTACTTTATCGCGAAATTGCAAGCGGATAATGGAAGATTAACCGGCTTCAAAATCCGCTCATCTCTCATCACTAACTTCACAACCTCAGGGAACATGTGTGAAAACGACTGGTCGCAATCACGCAAACAGTTTGCGCCAATTCGTGCAAAGATTCACCGCTTGTTGCACCCAAATTGATATATTTGCTCATTTGTGGTCAGAACTTCCGAAATTCTAAATTTTGATTTTCTCAAAATTTTACAAATTATCCTTGTTCTAAAACCTTTTTAATATCTTCGAAGTTTTATTCCACCTTAAAGTTACTTGCTTCCAAAACCGCTAATCGCTCATCATTGACATCACACCCTCAGGGGGCATGTGTGAAAAAGAGTGCTCGCAATCACGCAAACAGTTTGCTCCAATTCGTGCAAAGATTCTGCGCTTATTCGCCGGTGGGATCGCCCGGAAATCCGAAACGTAATTATTGCACCCAAATTGATTTTTTTTGCTCATTTGTGGTCAGAACTTCTCACCTGTCATATCTTGGGATGCATTTTTGTATCATCTTCTGCATGCGATTGTCATAGATTTTGAAGCAGATACTTCAAAAATGTAGGAATGTATGTGTATGTACACATATCTACCTAATAAAAGGTTCATTTATTTTTAGATAACGTATCATCAGATCACCCTTAATTGGTTCACGAAAGTCGAATATTGTTGATGGCACAATTAAATATTAAATAGACATTTTACCACCTCTAAAGGCTAATTAAAGACAGACATTAATGTTTTTCCTCTGAAAGTTAAATGAAAAGTAAAGGCGTCTTTGAAATGCCATTTCAATAATTATAGCAGATATTCTTTTCACGTTTCAGAACGAGAATCGTCTCCTTCACACGTTACGCATATTTTTCCCTATTTCGGTCGTTCCTTATGTTTATGAGTCTATTAATTATCCCATATAAAGAGACCAGCATAAATAAATTTACCGCTTATTAAAACACTTAAAATTTCACAACTAAAACAATCGACAGGAGCGTCTTTACACCACGCGACATTAAAAATATAAATAATAGCCAATCAATAATGTCTGGTCACGATTTCAAAATCTTTGAACTTCGGATAAATAGAATAAGTATAAATAATCAAATATGCATATTCATCATAAAATACAATAAACATCCATTCGATTTTATAATGATGCACAAATGATAAAACAGACCCAACAATTTTTATATCCATAAAATGTTCCACATTCCATCTTTCTCTCAAAGAACATATCGACAGTAATGACTCAATCTCTAGATTAATTACATAGAATAGATGATTCTAGAAATCGTAAATCCCCGCGTGTAAAGCGGCCTACATAAATCTCCGGGCCACTCTTGACACCACGTTCCTTTCTCAATCGTACATCGTTCGACTTTTTGTCGTTGCGCCGCACTCGGTATTCCGATGACAAAAACAACCGAATCAAAATTCTCCGATCGCCACATCTTTTATTTATACCCACCGTTTCGGCTAACAGGCGTAATTTTTTCCGGTAAACAATCAGTTTTGTCCGAAAAATGCGAGACGGGAAGAAGACATAAAAAGGTACGGTGGATTGCATCGAATTTTTTAGCGTCTTACGCACCGCTCATACATATCGAGATATGATGGAGCGGCGAGGATATACATACATAAGTATTCACTTATTGATTATTCTAGAAAAAGTGCACTGGAGCCGCCTATTGTTCTCCCGGCGGCGAGAGGTATCGTCGATCATAGATTGTCGCGCATTCTTGTAATGCATTAACATTTTAAATTTAAAAAGTCCTTTATAATATTAAATATGGCACGCAGCCGTAACCAAGTGTAAAAACACGATATCATATCGATGAGTGGATGCTGCATGATGATGAGTCTTGATAACTATTGATGCCTTTTTATCGACTTATATGTGGTCGGTATAACAGTAATTAAATGTTTCATTCATTCCATATAGAATAATTGATTTGTTTAAGAGATTGGCTGCAGAAGATACTGCAGCTATTACTAACTTAACTAAAATATTAGTTATATTACTAACTAATGCTCGTTTTAGCAAATGTTGTACCTACCTATTTTAAAATTAATAAAGACTATAGTAAAATAATTAAATGGACAGAAAAAAATAACAATTTTCATTGAATGTACTAAGTTACGGTGTACTGTTGATGAGAAAGTCCCATGCAATAATCCTATGGACATTAGGAACGCAGAACTATTATGTCAAGTTAAGTGGTTTGTTACACAACAACAAAAGACAGTCTAACTCCTCTTACTAATAATAAATAAATAATCTATGTGCAATAAAGAGGACTACATAATTCCTATATTCAATTTTCCCTACATTTTTCCCTTGATTCTATAAAATTGTAGTAGTTTTCTATATAAATAATAAAGACCATTCTTGAATTTTACTCCAGAATTGATATACTTATTTAAAGCGTTCGATACAAACGGCAGAGTTTCAATGTATCACTTAAACGTCTTGCTTTTTGCAGCTCTCGTCTGTCTGCTCTCATGTCAGAATTTAAAAAGTCAACTCTATGGAAGTATCATTAGCAACAGAAAAACAATCATTAACACAATCTTCGATCTAAACTCATGTTCTCTTCGAAACTTCCTAGTTTTTACAATCATAAAGCTTTCAACGACTAATGTGAGACCATCGATCCGAACGATTTTATCTCATTCACTTATCAATTTAATAAACAACTTTCCAAATATGAAGCAATAATAAAATTGCTAGGATCTCATCAAAATACCAATCAGCAGATCATATTACAATGGCATCGGTTACGGTATCTCGATGAAAATGACTTCCATGTTCCTCGTGCCAATAACAGGCTCGTTATGTCGCAAAGATGAGACGGGACAAGAGCCAGTCTTCCTTGATGATAAGGATCAAAATCGCATGCGTCTAAATTAGCATTTATGTACAAACGAATGCGGCTGAATGTAGCCACCGGTTTATCGACAAGAAACAGCGTGGAATATTGCCGTGTGCGCTAATGACGTGCGTTTCTGCGCTTTAATTGCGATCAAACAGACAAACTTATTTAACCAGACACTCTTCAGTTCCTTTGATCTATAGATAGAAGGTTCATTTTAACATGGACGACATATTACCTTAAGTTTGGCGCGGGAGTCTGGTCGCATCGAGCGCATGAAAAATGTATGAAGTCTCATCTCGGGCTGTGAGTAAAAAGCTTTCGTATTGAAGTCGATTTTGATTGGTGTTCGGATTCAAGCGGTTTTATATTACACCTAAGAAACGTTCAGCGGTACCGAGTAACATGATTAAAGTGTTCCTATTAGAGGTCATTACAACAATAATAAGGTAATAAATTTGATGAATCCACTGATCACAAACTGAATTTGGAGGACGAAAATAACGATCGTTGCAGATGTTTTGATGACATTTCTTTCAATTAAGGATGCTATTTTAAGGGTACAAATAAACAAATAAAAAAGTATGTACAGTAATTATGGCAAAAGTATGCAAAAAATAAGATGGTACATACACGCCACACCCACTTACCATATTCGACGATACCCTTGCCCACCCGCACCAAATAAGTATTGACAGTGTGGATGTTTTTCAAGAACACGTCGTTTCCACTGCCATCATTGCGGGAACGTCCCCGACAGGAGTGCTAACAACATTTTTAACAATTGTCCTGTTCTGCCAATCAAGGATTCATTATGAATTAGTTCCGCGTATCGCCACCGACCGCCGGCGGCGCCGCACCACACCGATTCTCGAGAAATTGACATCTCATTGCAAGATTTCAAAATATCGGAGACTAATTGCTCGTTAAAAAAATGGTACATGACTTGTTTGTGAGATAGATAAATTCCTCGGAATTTTTGCGAAGACGATGATTGCCCCTGCTACATTGTTTTATACCGAATTTGACATTTGTCCCTGTTTTTGTTCGTAAATAATTGATCTCGAATTAAGTTCGTAAGATTTTAACGATTTCATTAAATCATATTTTTTAGTTGTGCCAGTTTAGGTAAACGTTAAATATAAGTTCTTATGTGCAGAAATAATTAATTATTTATTTGTTAATGTAAGGAGTTCTTAATATTTCTGGCTAAATTATTATATGATTCGAAATAGCGTGTCCTACATGTTCATCATAACCGATTATCGCGGGTTCAAACCCTGTCCAGTACGTACACGTGACTTTCAAGTGCGAATTGGTTTTTAACGTTTAAACGAAAACGTTTTAAGGATACTACTATCTTGGAAAAAAGTATATAAACATATACATATAGACATAGGTATTTAGGATGTAACATCCGCAAACCCGCAGTGTAAAAGCGTAGAGAAAAACACTACCTAAAACATTTTTACAATTTAATTTACAAGTTAAGAATGTAACTTGTCAATCATTTCCTTGAATAAATAACAAACGTGCCTTGAATTTCTCTAGGCCTATATATTTTTTATTTGTAAACTCGATACAACTGTAAACGCTATACAAACCTGAACTGACTAAAGGATATGATTATGATACCAATATTTGCGGTAGCATAGAAGGTGATAGCACGAACTGTATTGACAAGGATGAAGGGTTATTCTTTTTTAAATCACTGCTGACATACCACATAAACGATTAATAATTTTTACTCCATTCCTAAAAAAAGGCTTTAAAAAATCTTTCTTTTCAAATTATGAATTAAAAAATATTTTTTTTGATATTAATGTTAATATATATCATCTGAGTATACAACAAGAGATGTAGTATAACGATTTATTGATTCATAACGATATCTCTAGCACCGTATCCTACCTTACCGTAATCGACCTAGAGTCCTACAAACTTGAATGTAGCAGGACTATATCTACCTTTTGGAATATAAAGATTTGTTCCAGTGGCAACGGATTTGACGGAATTCTTCTAAGACACGACCAATTGCTATAAGGTAATGGCATATTATTCTGAGGTATCGAAAATTATTTCTAAAATAAAATCTATTTATGAATTTAAAGATTACTCGCATACAACAGTATGTGCCATTTTTCGAAATATCTCGGAGTTAAGTTATTTAAAATTTAGTATTGGCAAACTTTAATGTGTAGCACTATGTCACTATGTATGTCGTATAATATAGGGATATGATAATGAGCGTCCCAGTATCCGGTATACAAGGTACTAACTGATATCCTGAGGCTACAAGTCCATTGATTATAACGTGGTATAAGCGTCTACAAAGTAAATCAACCTATCAGAGATACATGAACAAAATATGACCAGTCTTACTATATTTTGTACTGACAAGATTCTGAAATACCTAAGAAAAAAACTGAATTTGTCGATGTATTTGTCCAAACTGAAAATAGTTTTTGCATACTAGAATATCAATCTCAATACTACAGTACCATAGTACCTATAATAATAATAGTTAATTATTATATTTGCAAAACTCAAACTAGAAACCATTAAAATTTAGTGAGTATTTATGTAAAAGGCAAATAAAGATGGTAGCGAAAATTGGAAATATGGAGAATCATTCAAAGCCCAAAGAAGTTCTCCTAAAGACCTATGAAATATACAAATTAATTAGTTTTTCCTCGCATAATATGCATTTGTTCAGACAAAACATAGTCTACGACCATAATTTTCAAAACAGATTCAGTTGTTCCAACGTCAACTTTCTACAAAATTCGAACTCCTTAATAAATTACTATATAGTATTTAATCTACCATAATCCCCTTCAACTCTGTCACTACCCGTCACCCACTGACAGGTATAATCCTGACAATGTCGCCAGGGTTTCAATTACAGCGCCCGGAGCGCCGGAGCTCCTTAATTTGCGGCCTGCCATTGATTACAGGACGTTCTAAGGAGATGCTGCTTTCGATTGATTTACTACTCATATTTTGGTAATTGATGTATAGGGTGTTTTAGTTTCAGTATTTTATTATAATATTTTGTGCAGGCAGTGTATTGTAGACTATATTGTGTTTAATTTTATTTTAACCCTTTTACTGTCACATGAGTCGTAAATGAACATTTCGATGTTTTTTTATTCTTAGAAAAAATATTAATATATTTTAAATCGTGTATCGTGTTTATATTAATTTTAATAATTTTAAAAGTTCAGTTTATTAAATATATGTCGTGTTATACGCTATTATAGTCATCTTTTTTGTTTTCATTCCATTTTAACTGGAACAACATGTTACCTAAAAATAAAACCTCATTAAAATATCTCCCAATTTAATATTAACATATTCATATTAAAACTGAAACTCATATCCAAAGGTTATTTAACCTCAATTTAATTTTAGGTGAGTTTAAATCTTAACCGCGTATAAAATAACATATCACTGCTTATAAGGCTCATTTAGTTAATGTTTAGCCAAAAATCTATGCAAATTTCAGCTGAGTTGTGTGTTAAGCGGCAACTTTTTGTATCAAAGTGCACAGCGGCGGCGTAATGACAGGCCATTAGTTAATTTTATTACGAAGGCAATTGCTCCTTATTGAGGCAAAGACGCCCGTAAGGGAAATTTTGAGTTGTATACGAGTAAGTGTGGTACTTAGAAATTACATTTTTTATGGTTAAGCAGCCTTCGCTGTGATGTATCACATACAGGCTGGTTAGTGTTGAAATAATATAATTGTATTATATTATTTCATATTATATATAATATTCATTAGTAAATAATTGTATTATACTTTAATAATGAATTCATCAAATATTTCCCCATTTATTCCACATCCATTCCCCCTCCATACCCCCTAAAAGGCCGGCAACGCATTTGGTAGCTCCGTTGGTGTTGCAAATGTCCATGGGCGACAGCATTATTAGGGGAACACTTTGCGATTTACAAATGCTAATAAAAACTAACGCAAAGTCAATAAAATCGAAGTTTACAGCCAACAATGTCCTTAGCCATATGCAGAGTGTTGGCCGATCACAAATCAAATGCTCGACATCCGTCTCACTTTGAGATAATGTATCAAATGTTTCAGAGGCTGCTTCAAGGAGAAGAAAATTACATGGATGATTTTTACCTAGTACAAATAACTAATAAATACTCCATCAACTTTAGACCTTATACGCTCAACACATAAACAGATAAAAATGAAACCTAAAACACCCCTCTTTTTCCACCAGAAATTAAAGACAAAGTATAATTGCCCTGAAGACAGAGAGCTCAATGAATATTAACGTCGCTAATAAAAATTTAGTTCATTGCATACAATAACATTGATATTGTAAAGTTTCAGTTTTTACAAATACATTGTATCGAATGTACGAGTAAAGTTAGTTAATAATACATTTCCTCGCAATTAAAAACACTCGTTTCGGTAAAATTATGTAAATATATCACTAAATAAAGGTACATCAACTACTACAAGCAATGCAATAATTTAAATTTTTTAACTATATTCTAAATATGAAATTCTACATCGATTTTGAAATATAGATAATATTTTTAGATTTGTTGAGACTTTTGCTAAAATTGAGTAGAGCGACAATCTTAAAAACAACAAAATACAAAATTACAAAACTAAAACACAATATTTTATAAATTCCTCTATAACTCCTCTTTTGTTTGAGAAGGGTCATGGGTAACAGTAATAACTATTTAAAACATATCAGTTAAACAGTTAACACAGCTAAACCAGTGACCCTATCAACCTGTCACGCGGCGTCAGGGGTGCTCTCGACCACCCGTGGGACAAACGTGCCAATAGGCCCAGCTCGGCGACGAGGGGTTAGGGTGAGGTCAGACTGATGAGTTTGTTTTACAATCTGCTTGTGTAACGGGCTTAATAAATGCGTAAAAATAACAAAATAAATATTTATATAACGCTATCATAACGATAACTTAAAGTTTATTGATTAATTAAGCTGTCAAGATAATTATTACTGTGATGTTAAAGTAGCAATTTCATAAAGTAAATAAGTTTATATACTATTTAAAAATTAAATATAAAAACATATAATTAAAAATTAACTAGCGTTTATAAAGAACAATTCTATTTAGAACATTTAATTTAAAATTAAAATATAAAATAAAACAAAAATAGTATAGAAAATCACACTTATTAATTGAAGATTTGCATAATAATAATTACTTGTTGTTTATCAATTCTGAAAAATATAAAATACACTTGCAAAGTTTTACTATAATCCAAATAACTCTCCCAGTCTCAGACCCATCCTGTCCGCACCCTAAACATCACAAAAACGTTACCGAATGCACCCTCAGATAACAACTATCACTGATCGGGATTACATAAAGTTAATTTGGTCGCGTGGCTTTTTCAACCCCGGGGATTTTTTGTAAGGACTTGTCAATCAAGGGTTGTTAAGTGGAAGATTTAGATATGCGACTCATAATTGAAAGAGATTAGGGTTACAATCTTTAATTTGTTATCATAAAACAGTTATGTGGGCGCGTGTGTGGTTTTAAAGGTTTTTAATAGGATCTATTTATTTTTTAATGCTAGAGCCATGTGCAGCCTGGTAGCTATCAACCGGTTAATAAAGTACATCTGCAGTGGTGGTTGTAGGCGGTTGAGCTGCCCAAGTTTTTTAAGAAACGAAACCGATAGTGTAGCAGACGAGTCCTTGAGTAGAATCTGCGAATTTGCTGGTTTAGAATTGGACGCTTGTCTGACGCCAGGTGGATGATTGCCTGTCAGCAACGTGTAAAAAAAAGTTTAGTTTTGAAACAATAAAAACTCCACATATGATTATGTATAACGGTGAACGTCAATAATGCTATTGTCATAAAAAACAATGAGTAAAAACAATTGAATAAGAACGAAAAGATTCGATTGAAGAACTATCTGTAGAAGAGTTAATAAAAAAAAAACACCAAGAATAAAAATTATTATTTATAAATTTATTGGGAATTACGTTGTTTTTTTGCGTCAAGCAAATTAATCTACCACGGTATCGGAAAAAATTAAATTCAAACTTTAAAAAAAAACCCTAAAATAAATTCTTTTTAATGACATTTTAAAGAAAATCCCTTGGTTTTACAGATTTTAGCATTTCAACAAACAACCTGATGAATCGCTATTAATAAAACTTCTAATCATCCACAACCACATTTACCGATCTCTACAAAGCTTTATATAACCCCGCGACGAAACTGCGACCAAAATCTAATAGACTCTTAACCACAACAAAACGAGGACTACATTATACGCACATTTGTGCAGCTCGTAAAGTCATTAAACAACAACGACAACAATCCGACCTGTCACCACATCTGTGGCCAATTTTAATGTGACCAGTATAACTTGAACTCCCGCTCTACTCCATGATATAGAATTTTCCTAGCTTTTCTAGTTTTAAAAAGGTGTTCAAAGTCTAATTTTATAAATATTGTACATACTAAAACAGTTAACGAGCTGGCGGGGAGCAAAATATTATATACAATTTTTACCCCAAAACAAAGCAAATAGTATGGAAATTATTATTTTTGCTATTATTTATATTATAATACACAAATAAAACACTTTAAAGAAAGTTTTTGCTAATATTAATCAAAACAAATCTACTGTTAAAGACAGTCCAGAACGGAATAATAATACAACAACTGTTCATTATACATGTCTCTATTTCCACGATTAATACAATAATCCATTATATTATATC
>DVVJ01000357.1:0-15751 GCA_018234505.1 Junonia neildi neildi
GTTAAACAGAGCTTGACATGTAATGTTGATTGCAATGAATGCGACGAAACAGATAGACTAATACAGTTGAGGAATTTAGATTATATGGATATAGTTGAAGACGATTTAAAGATAGTTATTGTATTGTCGGGTTATCCTACATCGATTATGCGTTTAAAACATATGGAAAAATTTCAAAGATCCATTAATGATGTTATAGAAATGCAATTAAAAGCAGGCCTCTTAAAGAAAACTCCAACGTTTCTTGATTATTACCTCAATAGAGGAGCAATTGTGTGTATTTGTAAAGATGTAGATGCTAGGAACTGGGTGGTCAGGATATTTCCTGGTTTGCAGGAGCGTATGAAGGATAAACTTGTATTATTAAAAGCAAAGGTGAAAAAATTGTGTTTGGGAGTAATAAAAACACCAAAAAGTTGTTGGCCGGTTTCTGTTCAGGAAATGCTTAAGCTGTTGCAGTATTTTAATCCTACTTTAAAAACGCACTTGTGGGAAATATTCTCTCAAAGTATTTTAGACGATGTGGAAGTTACCTCTTTTGTAATAGATAAGGTTTCCAGTGAAATAATGCGAGGAGCAAGTTTTAAAAATATCATAGATTATGAACAAATGGATTTTGAACTGACAGGTAATAGTGAGGTTTATTACGATCGTTACTTGACTGATATGGATGAAGATCTTTCCAGTGTAGCATCTAGAGTTAAACTATTACAAGAACTTAAATCTACCGAAACAACGCCCAGAAATATACCTGAAACTGAAGATGACAATGAAAATAGTTTTAATGACGCTAATAATGATACTAGTGAAGTTATAAATAAACGCGAAAGTACATTTGAAATCAATAAAATGGCGGAATATGAACCTAAATCTTCGGAGGCGGATAAAGTATTGGATATTACTGTAACAAAATATACTTTAGAAGATCAATGTAATATCCAAAACCAAGCAGATAATTCTATTACTGATAAGACAAATTCTAATGTCAAAGAGATCGAACTTATTGATGCCAGTACTTCAACAGTTGCTTTGTCAGAAAAAACAGAATCCGTAGCTGAAAGTACTGATATTCTAACAATGAGAAATAGCAATTTAAATATTGATAGCAGTAGAGGTATAGCATATCACAGACGTACAAATTATTTACATGTAGAAGACGAACTAAAAACCTCTATAGTCCTAGATGGTTATCCAGATAACAAATTAGAAGGCTCACATATCAGACGGCTAAAACACTTATTTAAGGATTACCTTCATAAAGATATAAAGTCACAGCGATTTGCAAACATGATAATTCCTAAATTTCATGACGTATATTTATCTAACGGTGCCATTATTTACATATGTGATAGTTTAGAAACTCGAGAGTACTTGAAGGAGTTGTTACCGAAGTTTAGTAACGCGACTGGTCTAAATTTAACTTTTAGGGATGTTAAAAACTTGGTCAGGTACACAAGATTAATAATAAAGCTACCTCAAGAACTATCTAATGTTGAATCTCATGACATCCTGTACGCTCTTAAGCTTAAATATCCAAAATTAAATCCAGATTGCTGGAAATATTATTCAGATATCGCTGGCAAACAAAAGCGCCAATTCGGCGTCGACCCAGAGTCATTAGAAGTAATTAAGAGTCCTAATTTTGAACCCATATATGAGAATAAAACGCTCAATTTCAGAATCATTGATAGACAAAAACGAGAGACAGATTATACTAACGATACAGAATATGATAAAAAACTTAAAGAATTGCTGCAAAATATGTATAGTCCTATAGATCCTGATATTATGAACGTTCCTCTAACCCGAATTAGAACAAACCACTATTCGGATCTAATTGCAGACGATTTGAAATTATATATCGGTCCAGTCGATTATCCAGAAACTCGCATAGATGATGCTCAATTTCAATCCATAAAAACCACAATGGAAAAAATTGTTTTGGAAAATATTGATTGCTATGATTTAATACCAAAATTCCATGATATTTATTTGTTCGATGGAGTCATTTTTATCATTTGCCTGGATATGAAGTCGAGACTATGGGTTGAAGAGAATGTACAAAATATAAATTCTAAATTACAAATAAATTTGAAAGTTACTGAATTCCGCGGTGCAGTTGGCATAATCAGTATGATAGTTAGAACTACAAAAGATACTGAGGAAGTTATATCAATATTGCAAAAACAGAATCCGAGATTGCGTACAAAATTTTGGAGAAAAATCAGTACAGTTCAAACACGAACAAAACTGGACGTAGTTTTACAAATTGACAAATTATCCGCTCAAATAATAACAGATGAAAATTTTAATGGTACAATTGGAGGATATGATGTTGAATTTAAATTGGGACACTTACAATCGTTGCTCAAACCTAAAATGAGTCTTCAGGAATTGATCAAAGCGAAAAATTCTATAGCGAATCCTGTAGAAGCTCCTAAAAATATTTTAGCTGAAAAAACGAATGGCCAATTCAATAGCAAAAATATTATAGAAGAAAAGTTAAATTCGTTGAACTCGTGTAGTGATAAGGAAAATGACGAAAACTCTCACATTACAGATAATAGTTCCAGAGAGAGCGATGTCTTTTATTATACTGATATAGACAAAAAGTCAGATAGGAATTCTGTGAAAAGTTATGGTATTAGTGAGCTGGATTATTGTAAAATGATTATGAAAGTTCCTACGAATATTCTACCGGAATCTAGCGATGGTATTGAAGTTATTCTGGATTTGTTGGAAGAGAAAAATCCAGGATTGAATGTGGATCTGTGGAAAGTGGAGAGAATTTCTCAATATAATCGTGGTAAATTTATTATTTCTATTGATAATGAATCAGCGGCTATTATTAAAGGAAAACAGTTTGATCCGACATTATGTGGGGAAAAACTTAAATTTTTGTTCTAAACGTAACCTAGCCATAATCTTATAAGAAATTAAATGACTCTTCAATGGTTAGACGTGCATGCAATTTAAATAGGACTTGAATTCTTAAAATTATTTAATTTACTAAGTAATTTGTAAATGCTATAGTTTGGTATTAACTAGTCGTTTTGTTAATTTTTTTTATTTTACTATTGAGCTCTCATTATTTTTTCCTGTGCTTTCTTGATTTTAATACGTATAAATAGAAAACAACCAAAAACTTAAACATTGCTTAATTATAAGTCATTATACAATCTTCATCTTACTATCATATTCTAATATTTATTTTTCAAACCATCGGAAGTAACCTTTTCTCATTGTTTATCATAAGTAACTAATTTTCACGCTATTTACCTATTTATTTTACTTCATAAATCTATTTGTATTCCATGTATTTAATGTTCTAATATTTGATTCTGACTATTAACACAGAATTTATTATGAATGTTTATTATTAATGCGATGACATGGAATTTTAATTATATTAACGTTTTTTGTTTCAATTTACATTACTTTTTACCATTAAGGATTTTTGTGATAATTAATTTAAGTTAGATTTTAATGTTTTGCTTTATTTGAATCTGTTCATTTTATTTTTGCATGTGATTTTGAGTTTTAATAAATGATGGATTTTATTGTAATTGTTTTTTTTTGCATATATGTAGAATTAAATTTGAAATTGCTGTGTGAAGTTGTTGTTAAGGTAATTTTGTGTCTATAAGTTTTTTTTTCATATATCGGTACCTACATACACAGTTCTGAAATAGTAAATGTATTCTCATAATGAAATAATAGTATTTAACACACTGCTTGTTCTATTGACTGGTGTTTATCGAACTTACTTTACGCTTGAGTTTAGACTTTTCTAAACATGCGCTCTGTACGCATACTAATCATGCAGTTCGCGTGCTGTTAAGTTCGCACCTGAGAAGGATGTTATTAACATTTTGAATATGGTTTCGAGTAGATACGTACAATAAGGTTCGTATTAGAACTAGAAATTACTTATTATTAGCCAACTTCAAAAAAAGGAAAACTTAATGAGGGAATGAGACCGCGAGTTCAACAACGGCCTAACCAACATTGTTTACAAAATCGACTCAATGGTGTATTTTACGTCTCAAATATGTAGCCGTTGCACGCCAAAATACTTAATAATGATTTCTTGATTAATTATGAGATGGAAATTAAGATACGTTTATTGCATTGCAACTTTTTCAAAAAAATTGAGAGCTACAATAGTATGATTTTTATATATCTCAAAATTTCATTTCTGCAGATGAGCCGTCGTTGTTGCCCTCGCAGCCTCAAATAAAAATAGATAATAATATTTTTGAAGTCAGTGGGAGTAAATCTCTAAGATCGCACAATTTTTAAAATTACTATATTGAAACATAATAGTATGTTTTATGCTGGCTGCGAATATTTTAATAAAGCATCGTTAGTAAAGTTGTGAACACGTCAATGTCAGCCGTCGCCGCAGCTAACCCTCCCCGCGCTGCAGCGCACGGCGTCGCGAGCGTGCCTCGCGTGCAGCGCGCCGGCCGACGCGTACTGCGCGCGCTGCGGACTGGCGCCCTACTGCAGCGCGCGCTGCCAGCAGGTCGACTGGGTCAGGCGACACCGGGATGTCTGCCACAACTTGGCTCGGTGAGTCTTCATGTTATGACACGACGCTTTACCTGCAACTCTAACCCGACGATACACTTGCTTTCACTTGCTAGTGTTTTTTATGATTTCACTATAAAAAAGATTGGTCGAAAAACATAAAACATGATACACCCGATGGCTAGCGTCGAGTTATCAATGTCAATAGAGATGAGATGACATATTTTTTTTTTAGCCGATTTTATGTTTTAACTTGTGTTGGTGGCTGGCTTTATGTAATTTAATTTGCTAGTGTTTTTGTTTGCTTTATTTTTCTAGTTTAAACGAAAGCGCTGAGGTTGCAAAAGACAAAGAAGTTGAACCAGCGTAAGTAATAAGTGTTTTAAATGTAACGATTTTTTATGCTATACATTGAATTAAAATAATAAAAACCACGTAATTTCATTATATTTTTCCTAGCATAATTTTATTTTTGTCGTGTATCTTAGAATTAAAGAAAAACAGCAAAAATACAAGCTTAACAGTACTTTGTGACTATCAAATAATTTAAATTATTTTTTTTGTTGAAGTTCAAATATGGTCCGATTGGACGATTTTTTTCATTAAACGACAAGTCTAAATAGAATAATTATAAAAGTATGTTACGTAATGTACATCTTATTTCCCATAGTGTCGTGCCGGGACCTCACGTACCACCTGTCCAGGCAGCGGCTCCTCTACGCCGCCCGTACTCGCCCAATCAGAATACTAAACGCAATGAGAAACGAGAGGAAAATACATCTGACAAACCGTACAGAGTGAGTTTTGATACAATATTCCAACAAAATAGTTCTGTTGATAATTTATCATGCAGACTTACAAGGCGATCATAATCGTCCTATTATGCAACCATCGCATGCTTGCCAAGGCAAAAGAAATTTATCATAAAATAGGTCTAAAATAAATCTGGTAAAAGTCGTGTTAGTACTTGGTAATATGAGCTGATAGAACACCGTGTTCTTTATGATCAGATTACGTAATATAATATGTAATTATTCCACAGAATCAAACAGGCGGCCAAAATAAAGCGCATCGCACCAATCCCAACTTAAAGAATCACACATTCAGACCGCCACGGCAGTGTAATAAGAATACGGTTGCTCAAGACGAGGAGAGCTTTGAACTAAAGGGTGAGACTTGCGACTAATGATCTTTCTACGTAAAAGTATAATACTACTTACTGTGGCTACTTAGTTTAGTCGACAATCAAAAAATTTATTATGAAAATTTGATTTATTGATAGATGGTTCGAAGGAAGTTGTTCAAATTTTAAAGTGATATTTTTATAATATTATAATAGACACGAAACCATCAGAACCAGAAGTCCAAATGAAGCCAGCTATGCCGACCAAAGCACCAGAACCCCCGGTGAAGCAAACTCTGCCCACCAAATTACCAGAATCCCAGCCAAAACCAGAACCAAAAAGCCAGTTCACCAAGCCTACCAGCATAAGCGACGCGACTCCGGTTAAGAAGATGGTTCCTAAGAAGTAAGTTCTTTATTATCTTTCACTTTCAATTTTACTGCCAAGTAACCTTATTACCTTTGTTCATATAAAGCAGTAAGTTCATGTAGCTCAAAAAGATGGTTGTCAATTCCGCTTGTATGTATTTTATATTGTCAAAAATGCACACCTTTCGTATATTCTAATATACTATGTAGGTTCTAAACATGTGCACTAAATCTTGTAAGTCTCATTGTATAATTAATCAAAATAATTTGTTAATTCCAGTTACGTAGTAGAGACCCTATCGGTCGGCGACACAGTGCTACTTTCCGTGGACGCGACGGGCGCGGCCTGTAAGAGCGAGTCTGGCCACATCTGCCTGTCCCTCCACGAGGCGAGCGAGCAGGACTATCAGCTGCTGTGCGTCGACTACTCCGCGGAGTGTGAAGCCGACAACACGCCTTATAAGTGAGTGGATAATTTATTACCGAATATACGAATAATGTAAATGAATATAAATGCGCGGTCCTAATGCGCGTCGATTTTCTGTCAAGATATCTAGCAAACTATGCTGGAGAAATTTTGTACAAAATGGATTATGCACGAGTAACAGTCAAGTTTCTTGCTGGTTCTTCTCGGCTATAATTCGAACCAGTAGTAGACTTCAAAAAGTACCATATAAATTGATGATTCAAAAGTGCTCCAACAACCTAATTCAATAAAGCATAATTTTGAGTTTCAGTTAATAACAAATAGTTTCTCTTTCAGACCAAAGGCCGGTGAATTATTTTCCTACTGCAACCCAGAAGATCAAGCCTGGTACAGAGCAAGACTGCTCAATGCAAGTCAAGTTGCTCTCATAGATTCAAGTAAAGTCGTCAAATTCTCACCGAGCGACCAATGCAGGAAGATAACACCTAAATATGAGAACATTCCCGAATTCTGCTGTGTATTAGATGCTAAAAATATACAGGTATTCCATTTTGTACACTAAAATACTTTAACTGTTGCCCACTGTTGAGCAACCTCCACTTATGCAGAAAGAGTGATTTTGAAGCTTGATCTACTGTTCCATTACACCTTCAAATAAAATATTGATCACATTAGATATTTCCAAGTTCATCAAGTCATCTAGTTTGTGTAATATGCTTGCTAATTTATTCTAGGTTGGTGAAAGTCTGAAAGCCACTCTGACATTTAAGACGGCAGATGGCTGCAAAGTTTTGCTGGAGAATACTGAAACTGGTGCTTCACTCGGTGAAGGCGTAATATCGCGGTGGAAGCCTGAAGTTGAATACATTATGCCCAAGCCTACACAACCTGTTACAACACCTGGTAGGTGAAACAAAATAATCATTTGTTAGCCAATTCATACAAACTTTTATGTATTATGCTGTACTTGAAATGCAATAGAAGTGTATCTTTTTCAAACATTACGTATTTTTCTATAAATCCTCAATGTATGAAAGTGAAATGCTTCTGAGGGGTAATTACATAATACACCACACAAGTGTAACCCTACTTATTACTTTGTTTCGCTTATTAAGCACATTACACAATGAAAAAAATAATATATAGAGATAAGGAATAAGGAACAAGAAATGAAGAATAGCAGAATCCAGCAAAGGCAGCACCATTAATCAATTCATAATTCAAAAATAAGGAATAATAAATAAGAAATAAGAATAAAAATTTCCGTCGCACTGCGAATTTGTTCCTTATTATTTATATAAAGCCAGCCAATCGCAGGGCATTTTTTCAACGAAATGTCATAAGTAGGGAATGCAAATCTCGCGAGATTGGGGCTCAGCGAGATCTCGCGAGATTGTGCATTCCAATACCGCGAGATCTCGCCAATTTCGAGATCTCGCGAGATTAGCAATTTTGTGTGTTTTTTTGCAATTAATCAGAATAGTTTAATAAATTAAGAAAAGGGTAGGTATAAAAACTGTATTATAATTCATTTTCACGAAATTTTTCATTTCACTTTTATGCATCAATCAAACACTGTTTGAACATTCTGTCTATAATTTTTATAAACTTTTAGATACAGACGATCTTTTTTGCTTATATCCAACGAAAATGTTTTTAGTGATAAAATAGTATTTTAATAACATACTTGTGGACCCGTTGTCATGTCAACCAAATAGTGTCTTTATTTTACATGTTTAAATAGAAAATTTCTTAGCAATATTTCCCTTTTTTTACCTTTTAAACCTTCCCTGGACTTCCACGATTATTTCAAGACTAAAATCAGCTAAATCGGTTCAGCCGTTATCGAGTTGTAGCGAGACTAACGAAGAGCAATTCATTTTTATATATATAGATATGAGCTGTTCCCGAACATATTTAAACCCAAGCACGTATTCATACACAAAACGATTTTCGTGTACATAAAAACCAGTAATTTACAGTGAAAATACTCCAAAATCCCCAACGATATGCAACGGTACAGCTAACAGAACAATGCTAGTGAAACCTTGAGAAGCATTCTCTCCTCTCCTCTGATAACTTATCTCACGGCACAATTAAGACTATATAATTATACTCATTTAATACGTTGATAAGTTTTCTTCGGTTTATTTTTAATGTGTTTACTTTGACCATATCTAACCATTATAGGTTGGTATATACAAACAATATAATAGTGACTCATTGTGATATCTATGGAAACATGACAGCACAAGACTTGAAATTTGACAGGAATATTCCTTCTAGAATAATGATCCAAAAAGAAGGGGTTTTTAGAAATTAGTAAAAGAGGTAGAACGGGAGAGGCAGCGGATGGGCATGCGAAAGCGATCCCGCAGCCCGTTTCGAAAGGGGGTTATGGTATTGCTACGTATATCTTGCAAACATTTATCCATCTTTCTTTCCTTGATTTTTTAGTTACGATCGAAAATTCAGCACAGGGTCAATACTAGCTTAAATATTTTGACTTAAATCAGAGCTGGATTACCCAACCTGTTTTTATACATTTTAAATAATTGTTGGCAAACACTAGTCCAAATATTGTAACTTAAAACTTCGGAAGTGCTACCCAGAATAATACAAAGATAAAATTTCCTTTACACAGTAGCTTAACCTAATTCCATCTGATGATAAAATATATTGCATGTATTCTTGGCAAAATTCTAGTCTGGACTCCACGTATGCACTAAATCGTCGAACATTTATTTTGTAAGGCGTGGCTATACCTGACCAAGCCTCATTTCCATACATTGGGGACTAAAAAGGGGTCGTTCAAGTATTACGTAACGCAATTTTTGAAGATTTTAGTGCCCCCTCTGGGGCACAAGTAACGCACCGTAACGTTGTTCTATACCCCTCCCCCTAGACGTTACGTAACATTTTACCAAAATTTTTAGGTGAAATTGGTCACTAAAATAATTTTGTCGTTACGTAACGCGTTGTTGTTATACCCCCTCCCGATCCCAAACGCACCGTAACGTTTTACAAGACCCTCCCCTCCCCCCAAACTGCGTTACGTAATACTTTAACCCAAACTTAATCCCTTCATATGTTTGTGTGATAAAACTTCAAACAGATCCACAATACTATTGTACAAGCTAGGTTTCCCACTGCGTCAGCCAATTTCTGTTATATAACATGGCTGGAACGTAATAATGCGGCCTTTTCTGGCTATCCAGGGAAAATATTGGATATTTATTCCAACTCTTTGGGGAAGATTATGTAAGATTTATTTCTACTAAAATCAGGTTATGTGAGATTGCACTCACTAAGCCCCTGTGATGGCCGCCATCAGCAGGGCTATTCCGACCAATATTCGAGATTCGCTCAAGCGAATTTTTTGCATTTCACTCACACGATTGTACATGAAGCGCTACGTGATGCGGCGCCAAGTCGTATTAAAGTATTTGTCATTTTTACCGTAAAATGTAAATAAACATTGGGATATTCTGTAACAAGTTTTTCGACAGACCGAATGAGCGAAATTACGAAATTCACTTGAGCGAGTCTCATTTTTGGTCAGAATAGCCCTATAGTACGGAAACGGAGAGGCTACGTGATCGCTTTCGCATACGCAGCCGCTGCCCCTCCTACGCTTGTAGCCCCTGGAGCTCGTCTCAGAAAAGCAGTGTTCTTGGCCAACCAAAGCATAAGAAATATCATAATATTTTTTGTGGTTTCCACAAAAAATATACAGAATCGTCACAAATCTTCTTCAGAAGAACGCAAGCATTTAGAACTTTGTAAATGGTGAATGAATTTTTTACCGTGGTGGGAGAGCCATGCATTTGCACGAATGGGCCGTCTCGATCGGAGTGATACCACGGCCTCACAGAAAACCGGCGTGAAATGACGCTTGCGTCGTGTTTCGATGCGTGAGTGAGGGTACCGGAGGCCCAATTCCCTACCCATTCCCCATTTATTCACCATCCATTCCCCCTCCATACCCCCTAAAAGGCCGGCAACGCATTTTGTAGCGTCTTTGGTGTTGCAAGTGCCCATGGGCGACAGCATTCACTTTCCATCAGGTATATCAGCTCGTTTGCCGTCCTATCCCATCAAAAAAAACCTCATTACGAAATCAGATAAATACATCAGACCGTGGAAGAAAATTAATACAATATAAATTTGAAAACCCATAACATCTTGATTCCACTTATCCACGTAATAAGTTTATTTCCTTATTTACTTATAACGTGTGGTTATTCAATTTGTGTTGCGAGGTAAAACGATTCAGTGAGTAAAACAAATTAGATCGGAGAGAACAAATATTATACATGTATAATGGTTATTTGAATAAATTTTTATCGTAATAATATGAGAAATCGTTTTCTAGGATTCAAGTATCTTATAAAATGAAACAAGCAAGATGCCCAGCTTAGAATGGATAAAATATTGAGTATAATATGTGTAAAGTATTTAACTGTATACTTATTTTTTTTATTTAATACAAAAAAACTTACATGCACGGGGTAGCGTTTTTGTTTATGGGTTTTGAACTTGGCTCTCGTTTCGCCTTTAATTTTATGTTGGGATATGAATAACCAAAATTGTTTTTAATTTCCATTTAATAAATTTCCAATCAAATAAAATTATTTATTCTTTACTTTAAAAATGAAATCAATTCAAACAAAACAAGTGACATTATAGTTTTTCAATAAGTTTCACTACTAAAAGTAGCAAATAAAAATACCTCAAAAAAGGTTTAAGTAGGCAATTTAATTTCCACTGAAGTTGAAAGAAAAGTTAATATAAAAACAAAAACAGTATTAAAATAAATTACAAAAGTTTTAAAAAACAACGGTCACGGGCGATCACGGCACAAAAACGCACGTTCTGAAGTTATTACTCCGCAACGAAAAAGTTTGCAAACCCTTCTTTTATTTGAGGATACTGTGGATTGTGAGGACCGTTTCAGAGTTATATCAAGTTTTATTATTTTGATTTTTAGAGATTCTTAGGCGTGATTTTTTTTTTGATATCTTTTGTTACATAATTACTAATGTATTTTGGTTACAGTAAGGGAAACCTCAAACAGTCATCTATTTGGATTTTTATTCTTTACTCATAATATTCTCATAACTCATAATAATTAAGACATATTACAAAAGTTCCGGACAGATACGACCTGCAGACCTTCAAAAAAAGAGCGTATTCCCATTTAAAAGGCCGGCAATGCATTTTGTAGCTCCTCTGGTGTTGCAAATGTCCATGGGCGGCAGTATTCACTTACCATCAGGTGATCTGTCAACTCGTTTGCCACCTATCCTATATAAAAAATCTAAAAATAGGATTTAAAAACCCTTTTTATACATTTTACTTGAAAATATATACTTTCTAACCAAATACAAAATTAGGTTTACGATGATTTAATTAAGACTAGTTAAGACCTTTTGTCGTTGTTATCGTCGTTTGAATTCTAAATTGAAATGATTACATTAATACAGTATAATTTCGAATGAAGAGCCGTTTTTAAATATAGATATAAAATAAATTTATAACATACGAGTTAGTTACTGGAATATTTTCTTAAATCGTAGGTGTCGTATACCTAAAGTTTTGTTAACAATTTGAGTCACAAAGTTGTTGACAACTGTGTACCTGTGTATGATATTTTATATGTGTAAAGTTTATTCTCTTTTGTATTCATTCTAATTTTAGAAATTATTTGGGTATATTTAATTTCAATGATTTATTTAAATTCGTATGTATGTTTAGGCTATGGGTATTAGTTATGTTCATTCGAGCGTGTCATTTTATGGTATAAATCACCTCTGCCCATGAAAGTTTAAATAAACAGCTTAAAAAATTAATAAGGGAAGGACTCGGAAGTAGGGGTTAGGTTTAAATGTTTTATTACTACAAACTTTCGGGCTTTGGGGTCGTTGAATCTCAAATTAGTCCCATAGGGGGTTAGTTCACTTTCGTAAAACACGAGTGCCATGTGAAGCCACTTTAAATGTTTCGGGAAAATGATTTACCAGATTAAAATATTAAACGGAACATACTTTACCAAACATAATCTCATAAACTTTAATTCGTGTATATGTATATCTATGTATCTGTCTATCTAGCGTTGTCAGGTGTCTGGATAAAGCCGAACATATTAGCCATAATTATTTTCTTTCTTTCTTTTTCACACAAAATCCCCAATTTTGTGGCGTGTCCGGCTTTTTACCCAAATGTCTGGTTAAATTGGCTGGTCTATCCGGCTATTCGATTTTGCGACCTGGGAGCCCTATGATTTAGTGTGTCGAATATTCTCGAAAACGTCAGGAAAGAATTCGATCCAACGTATGATCATGGACGTAGCCAGGATTTGCTTTAGTGGTGGGCAAATTGGCATCTTTAAATCAGTGTAAGTAAAAGACCAATTTATTGAAAAGGGCAAATAACGACACAAAAAATAAGTTTTTTGGCTCCATTTTGCTGTTTGTAAAATTTCGTAATACATGAAAATTTTGAACGGAATTTAAAATTTTCATTACTGAATCTGGCATCCAGGGGGGGGGGGCAGCAAGCACCCATCCCTGCTCCACCGTGGCTACGCACATGTATGATATTAGATAAGTTTATCTTCATGACCAAAATTTCTCCAAAAATTGTAAAACGAAGTTCTGTTATCCACGTATGTATATTTAATGCTACTCGTATACTGTTGACATTACATTTCAGTTTTGTGTAGAGATCTTAACATATATATGAAATTGTACATTTTATGGGTAATTTATGACAGTAGATAAACATAATTACGTTGAAACCTTCTTGTTAATAATTCATATGTATGTGGAATGTAAAGGCCTCTTGATGCCAGGAGAAAAGATATGGCGTTATATTGCGAGTAAATTAGAATGAACACGGTGATCAAATCTTTCATATTATTGTTCCCTTCTGATTTCATTAACAATACGTATTATAATTATATCATAACATCTATGTAAAGTTGCCCGAGAATGGTGGACTGGTACAAAAAGTTTCTATGGCCTATTACGTAATCAAGAAGTTTACCCATTAACTAAAACCCAAATCCTATAGTATATCCGATTAAAAATCTGATTAATTATAAAGTCACACAATCTATTTTCGTTCTTATATACATGTAATAGAGTATAATATTAAATAGCAGCAGTTCATTAATTTCTCTATTCGTGTTAATTCCTCAAGGGTTGTTAACAAAGAGAAATCGAAGTTCCGTTACGTAAGTTTCGATTCTCATCAAAAGTTTTTAATTGGAACACACACGAGTGGATTAGACGTGACAGTTTTTCAAGAAATTTATTAACACTTGGGGTTTTATTGATTAAAATATCGCTCACGCAATAGATTGTGCCCTTGAAATTTTATCAAAATCTGTTCAATATTTTTTGCGTAAAAAAGAAAAAAAATTACCCTCTCAACCATTCATTCGCCCATCCGTTTGTTGCTGTCTATTGACCCTTCTTTTTTGTTGACTCAGGGTAAATCTTCATCTTCAGGGTAAACTCCTGGGTGGGATGTCGGGTCATGTGAGATTGCGCTCACTAAAACCCCCTGCGATGGCCGCCACAGCACGGAAAACGGAGAGGCTACGGGATCGCTTTCGCAGCACGTCCGCGGCCTCGACCTTTACTAACCTTTTCATAACGTATAATTGTATTATGGACTTAAATAAGGTATGTTATGAAATATAATCGTAGCGAAAATGTATTGATTATAGCTAATAACCATAACAAGATAGAAGTGAAACTTCTTCAGAAATACATCGATATGTACACACATATGTATGTATCTATCTGTCTCTTATACACCCAATCAAATCTTTCTACTCTATCATTAACGAAATTTAACTAAACGTGGGTAATGGTTCTTTATTTCACTCTCAATTTTCGTCCACTATCAATTACCTAATCACGAAGAAATTTCCTTAAAAAATAATAACATAAAGCCCAATAAACAATACTATTGCCGAAATATCATAGGGAATTAGTTAAAAAGCGTTGGTGTGCGTGCGCGGTATCGGCTTGCGGGATCGCCTGTCGTTAATTAATTTACTGTTTATTTATACGATAAATTGGTAACTAAATACTATGTCGCGTTGATAATGTAAGCTATTTACGAAACGAATTTAATATTTAATACGTTCGCTGCTAAACCACGGCGCCGTGTGACTATGACAAAAGGTGAATATGAATGGCCTCATGAACTACGCTTCACGCTGCACCCGAAGGCAGTCCTGATTAGGGAATGCAATCTCGATCTAAAAAGACTGAGATCTCCTAGTAAATAACGCACAACGAATACATGACATAATTTTATTGAATCAAGCCACATAAATAACAATTATTATATGTATATTTATCTCTGATAAGTAAGTGTAGGTATGTCATTATGTATAGATAACTGTCTAAAAACAACCAGTAAATGAATTATAAACATTATTTCTACCTTTTTGAAAAACTAAATAAAACATTAATCAAATTTACTTAACTAAATAATTAGCAAATCACCGCTTGTTCACATATTTTCACACACAATTTATAATAAAATATATGAGTTAGCGTAAAACTAAAAAGACCTACATTGAAATACTCGCTTAATTAATTGAACAAACAATTTGATATATGACTTTTTTTGTCGTTTGTGATTTAAAACGTATATGTCGCAAAAAAGTATTCTATTTTGCCCAATAGAGAAATAGAGACAAAATAAACAGCTATTGAGCTTGATTGACAGATTCGATTATGCGACACGAATGTACAAATACAATTTAGACCCGCTATGCTAATAAATATAATTATAAATGCGGAATTGAGGAGGCGACGAAATGAATTACTCCTGGTTTTTCAATACACAAAGGTAAAATAAAGCTCTTTGCTTCCATTAATTGGAATTTAAAAATAAAAGCAAAGATTCCGTAATAGAAGTAAATATTGGATCTGATTACGGAAAATTATCGTTATCCCTTTCGTAGCTTTAAATATAATGTAAGTGTTTTATTTATCTTACCTTGTTTATTAATGGATTAATTTACTAATTTTGTACTAAAACGCTAATAGAGCAATGATTTCGCATTGTCATATTCATTGTTCATTACCCGGTCGCGGTCACACACACATTACACAGTTGCGGGTTCGATTCCCGCTCGGGGTGGATGTTTGTGTTTATATAAACATTCGATTCTAGGTCTGGTCCTTGTGGGTATAGCCACCGTGCCTCGGAGAGCACGTAAAGCCGTCGGTCCCGGTTGTTATCAAAAACACCAGATAACGATCGTTACTCAT
>DVVJ01000358.1:0-15743 GCA_018234505.1 Junonia neildi neildi
TCTGGAAGAAATCGCTTCCATAGCGATAAGACCGCCTTTATACATCTTTCTTTTACATGTACCTACTTTGTACTATTTTCTGGTGTATAATAAAGAGTATTTGATTTGATTTGATTTGATTTAGTAACTTAGTAATAACTAATCACAAAACACAAGAAAACACCGTATAAACACAAGGCTATTACACAATCTTCCTCACCATCGTATTAAGAATATCTTTTACGGTAAAATTCCAAAACTTCCTTTTTGTTTGCTGTTAAAACGCTGTTAAAATATTTGCGCCGTAGGATAAGCAGACGTGTTTTATGAGTTTCCGTTATGAGGCTGTCTTCGTATTACCTCGAGCTAGGGTTACCGTCCGTAAATTTAATAAAAAAAAACAATATAAAAATGAAATTTAGATTACATATGTAATTAGCGTTAGCGTCCTCTTCTTCTTGCCCCGATCACTTTTTGTGAGGTCGGCACAACATGTCCTTCTCTTCCATTCTAGCCTATCAGCCGCCATCTCAACAGTCACTTCTATCTTGCTCTTGTCACTTTTTACACAATCCATTCATCATATCATTGGTCTAGCTAAGCCTACATATATCTCCACATTCATATCTAACACTCTTCTTGTCGTTAGTATCCCCTATTTCATTCAAATAAAAAAAATAGTACTTTAAATTTCCTTGTGTTGGCAACCCTACCTCGAGCGTAAACCAACGTGACCATAAAGTTTGTGTCTCTATAAAATACAGATGTTATGCCCGAAAGTTAGAGGGGTCAATATTTTAAACGAGTTAAGGGTGATTTTCAATTTGGCTGGTTTTTATTTCGGTGCTAGACGTTTTTATGTTAGTCGACGTGTTGATAGCATGAATAGGTTTCACAGGTCCTTTTTAAATTGAATAATACACGAGAAAGTTAATGTGTTTCGCATGTATATTATACATGTGTATGTGTGTATGAATGTATGTCTATTTCATTACAATAAAATATAATTAAAACTGCTTGAGTGATTTTGAAAAATGAAATGCCATTCGATGTATTTTTCCTTGGAGTATAAAATGGAGTGTGGGTTAACGTTAACAAAAACAACATGGTGGATTATGGGTGGGAAAGTTTTAAATTATATCCTGAGCATGGAATACCTAAAATCCAGCCTACTTACTATTATATCTTATTCCTTTTCATACCGTATTCTCTTTTCGTTTAGACGAGTATTCGGAATTTTATTCACTGAGCTGCTATAGTAAATGTCGCCAGAAGTATTTCTCTAGAAAATTCTTTTGAATGAGGCATGTTTTCTCGTAACATTTTCTGTTATACTAGAGCTCGTAATTAACGCGGAAAAGAGGTGAAAACTATGAGATGTCTAAATTTAAAATTGTAACTAATTGTAAAAATACAGATTATTTTACATCTAGGATTGAATAAATAATAAATATAATTATTTTGAATTTTGAATACAAAAAGAAGGTAATTAAATTTTCAACTAAGCTAATGAAGTTTGGTTATTAAAATTTCCACAAGCTGGTAAAGGAGTCTGCGTCTGAATTCACGTGCAGGATTTCGTCGACACTTTTCGTTAATATTTGGGCGCTTTACAGCCTGTATAAGCATGTATGTAATCACCTGCAAGTACGTGCTATTTTGCATTAACTGTAAATTTTCATCAAAACCCGTTAAATAGATGTGGCAGACCAAAGAAGCAACCATCCTTATAAATTTTAGTAGTAGTGTCATAGTCTTTCCAGAAACATATTTATTCTATTTGGAGTAATATTTTTATGAAAACAAGTGACAGTATTTCAGATACCTCTCACTGAATTTTCGGCGAAATCCCTGACATTGTCAATGTTTTACCAACCGTGATCTTGCCTTTTATCGTTGTTATGATACAAAGGTCTATAAATAGAACGTAGGAGTATTTTAATGTATTAATTCCCGAAATACTTGGACATTTCTGTATTTTTTTACTATTAAGATATTTGTATTTTGTATTTTATTTTATCACTAGTACCTATTTTGCTTCTGTTGAGTCGTAGTTGAAAGATTATTTACGTTTTTGTTTACTACACTACCATTTTCGATTATGTATGCATTAGCAAATATACTTTTACAATTTTCTTTCTACATATGCACGAGATAAATATCAACATTTTGGAACATAAGCCATCAGTCAAGATCAAGGTTATATCGTTATAATGTTTTGGTTTCTTAAGAGAGCCATGCGTAACATTAAGTTTAAAAAAAGTTTCTTTGGCTGGTTCTAGGTCAGGTGTTCCCAAACCTTTAACATAGCGGAATATCAATGAGATACATTTTTATGGAACTAAACAAATCTAACAGAACAGTTATAACTATTCGGCGGAATCCCCAGATTCCGCGGAACACACTTTGGAAATCCTTATTCAAGGAAATCATACCATATTGTACATAGAAAAGGTATGTGTGACGTCATTAGAACCACCATGGCTGCTAAAAGACAGATAACATTAGAAATTAAAGCTTAACCACATACAATTTCTATATATAAGCTTATAAATGGTTCAAACCGTACCTGCAAATACCGAGTCAACTTCCAGCACTATTATAAATAATAGCACCTACTAACCTGCAAACATGTCCGGGTGAACGGAGCGGAACTGATGATGTCTGGGCGCCGCTCCGGGTCGATGCAGCTGCGGTATGAGGTGCAGCCACAGCGCCATCTTATGGCCGCGGTAGTGACTCTTTACGCGCATTTTTGTGCCTACAAATAGGGGTGTTTTAGTTGGTGTAATAGAGGTTAGGTTAGATGTTATGCGCGATTTGTGCCTACAAATATGTGGGTATTTTAGTGGATGAGAAAGTATGAGAGTTTGGGATAAATTATTTACTTTTTCTAGTTTGATAATGGACCAAAATATTAATTGGATAAAACTACCGCTATCAAATAACACGTATAATGGTAATTATAAATTATTAACTGTCAGAAAGTTACAATCAACACATGATGATAGGGATGGTTTTGAAAAGCCTCAATTTAGGTATTTAGTTTTAACTACATTCATTACGTCTTCATTTGTGGTTCTCATGCATTTTTGATTTTTTTGAAGCCATATGTTATGGTGTAATAATTGAAAACTATAGTTCTTTCATCTTTTTTAATTTTTTTCAATATCTTATAAAGTATATTTTTTAAATGTTTACTTCTAGATTTCTTACGAATCCTTAACCTTATTTCCTTACAAATTGCTTTTAAATACTACCGCAAGTAACCCAGAGCTTAAAAGGCAAAGTAATTGGTACTCGCTTTTAGTTAATGACAGAAGTTCTGATAGTTTTCTAAATTCACTAGCAATTTGTTTCAGCGAAGTTGCCGACCATTATATTTAATGATGAGAAACAAACAGTTGCTCTTAATCGGGCTTATTGTTACGAGGTTGTTTGGATCGTATTCATTACGTAATTAGTTTTTGGTTACTCTTAGGTCTAGTAGCCTGAAGGATTCATTGTTATTTTACTCGTATTAATATAAAAAATTTGTACTAAAATATTTTACTCAGAACTATTTGTCAGCTTTGTTCGCGTATTGTAGGTTTTGTCATTAACTTAAAACTCAATCGGTACCATTTCTTTCGAAATCTTCGCAAATATTTCAGCAACATAACATATTCTCTAATGATGACCTTTAACATGAATTACTTCACATTTTGTTAAAAACCCTATTTAAAGAAAACGGATTTTCAAGAGGTTCTTGCCAAAAGGGGTAGCTTCTTTTTATAGTATGCAATGAAGATATAGAAAACTGTTGAAAACAAAAGACCGATTGACTGATCTGTTAAACACGTACGGTCAACCTTAAAAAACAGTTTTCAACAATAACGCATTACCTATATCCAAATATTCTAAAACTCACCAATACTCAAATACTGCTGTGTATTCAACTCATACTGTGGCCAGCTGGTCGTCTCACTCCTGTCCTCAGTCTTCGGCGTCGGGTCCCCAGTCTTCGCGAAGGCAGCCAGTAAAGAAACCGTGGCCTCCGCGACTGCCACGTCACCTCGTGAGTAGTTCCGAGGAGAGAACGGCATCCCTCCCACTAGGGGTAGGCCGAGGAAGTATGGTAGTGTCTCACTTGTGACGCTGCCTAGACGCTGTTGGAGAATGTTCGTTTTTAGTTGGTATCGATATTAAAAATTAGAAGTTCTACTTTAGAATTTACTCGTAGTTGCTTACTACTCCCCTTAGCCGCCTTAGGTGGCATAGTTAGACATAATGAGACTCTATTATAGTAGTTAAATTATCATTCAAAAATAAAATTTAAATGTCAACAACGTCCCACGAACCCACGAATAGAAGGTACGTCACGTTGAGGTGCAATTTGTTCAACAAAATACCAATATTTAACATGAAATACCAAATTTGGTCCAAAGGTCCAGAAGATAAATACTAAATCAATTAGTCGGACAAAACTTGCTATGTAACAATTTGACCCGCGGCTTCCGTTTCTTTGTATCTTTTGTATCATAAATAAGTCTGTGCCCGATGGGATTTCCTATCGACAACCCTTCACAGGTTTGAATACAAACACTTTCAAGTTTCAAAATTTGTCATGTACAAATATCTAGGTATTTGTCCCTTATTTTGGTTTAGGAAATAAATTTAAAAAAAAATGACCAAACATGAATAGACGACCTAGCGGTTAAAACGCCTGCCTGCGACGTGGAGGCTCGGGTTCGATCCCCAGCCAGGTCATGATGGAAAACGATCTTTACCTGATTGGCCTGGGTCTTGAATGTTTATCTATATATATGTCTATTATAAATATAGTATCGTTGAGTTAGTATCCCATAACACAAGTCTCGAACTTACTTTGGGGCTTGCTCAATCTGTGTGATTTGTCCGTATTTATTTATTTATTTATTTATTTATAACGTGGACATATACTGTTAAGTCAATGTCCACGTTCTATTCTTGTTTTCGACTTTTCATCAACATCATCGTGTACACATTATTTATCAAATGCTAAAGTAAGTTATGGCTCCACGTATTGTATAGTTAAATCTAGTCGCATCGTGTAGTTAATTTTAGTAGTGCTGATTGTCTTACCGTACGAAATAAAAAAAAAACTGTATTTTACTTCTTATTATTTACAATACACACCTGAGGATAATCGGAATCTTTGCTCTGATGCGCGAAGTGAGCGAAGTAAGTCTTCGCCCCTCGTTTCGCGTGTAGCTGTGCTAGCCTAAGAGCCGGTGCAGCAACAGCGGCGTCACTAAGTGCTTCTAGTGTGGCGTCGCGAATGTTGATAGGATGCTGGATGGGCTTTTCCCAGTCGGTGTACTCGTTGCGGACGGCCGCGAATATCTCGTTGCGATGGAAGCGGTACACATTGCGAACGTATGTGCGAAGGATCCGACTCCTGGCATAAGCAACAATGTTACATTGTTTGCAGACACTTTTTTTTTACTTTAGAGTAAATTTAATATAAAAATGCTGACAGTTGCATTTCATTTAAAAAAAAATAACTTTATTGTTCGATGTTCATATTGTATGACCAATCGACCATATCATATTATTATGTTGTTGTACATTCATATATGACTCATATTTCAAAAATTCTCACATACATTATTCCGGGATTAAACACTATAAATACATATTGATTGAAACTAAGATTTTAAATACAGTTTAACCGTAGGAGAGCCATGCAATGGGCCGGCTCGACCAGAGTGATACCACGGCCTCACAGAAAAGCGGCATAAATTGACGCTTGCGCCGTGTTTCGCTGCGTGAGTGAGGTTACCGGAGACCCAATTCCCCACCCCTTCCCCATTCATTCCCCATCCATTCCCTCTAAAAGGCCAGCAACGCATTTTGTAGCACCTCTGGTTTGGCAAATGACCATGGGCGGCAGCATTCACTGTCCATCAGGTGATCTGTCAGCTTGTTTGCCGCCCTATACCTTAAATAAGTTTTGTATAAAACAGATTACATACCTATGTTCCTCTTCGAAGCCGTGCCTTACATCATCTTCACTAAAAAACTGGTAACTCTCTGTGGTAGTAACCACGACAGCTAAAGCACAGTCCAGGAATATTTCACTAGCGTGTAACGCTTTAGTAGGCGCTTGTAATTGAGAGTCTCTGTGAGGTACAGAGGGGGCCCAGCCTGCGAGGAAGCGGGCGCGAGGGGCCTCCACTGCCAGAAGTACTGGTAGGGGGCGAGACCGAATACATGCGGTTAACCTGGTGGAAAAAATTTGGTTATTCATAATATGAATAGTAACTTAATGTGAGATCAATATTCATAAACATTTTCCTGTTCTTAAGAAAGTCCAATTACAAAAGATTGTTTAAATTAATTTTACAATAGACTTATGTTGTGTACGTGTTGAAGTTATGTATGTACTGAAACGTACGATAAATTTTGCAGCACTGCAATGCAGAGGAAATTTAGTGAAGTAATTAAGTAAATAGGTGCATGTATCCATCCACACGTCTAATTACCTAATGTTTTACTGTTTTTAGTATGCCTTTAGCTTCATCATTATCAAAAATAATTTTGACATGTTATTAGCAAACACAATACCACCAAATTAAAATTAAATAATAAAAGGCACTAAAACTCCATAATTTTAAAGTTTCTCTCTTATAAACAATCAAGACTACCACTTTACCAGTGTTCCTCAGTGTTAGAATCTCGTGCACAGCGTAATGCCTGTGCGGTGTGCTCTCTTGCAAGCGCCGGTTCTGGTGCTAAAGCAGCAGGGCCCAGCGCCGAACCGCTTAATAGCAGCACGCGGGATATTAGACCTGGTGAACAAGTGTTAGGATAAATAAGTGAATTTCATACATCTTGTTCAGTACAGGATTGAAGATTCCAATTGCAATTAACAATAATTTTCCGAAAAGAAGCACGAGTTTTTTAAATAGTTATTGTAAGGAAGGACATCCTTGGTTTTCCTTCTACCTATTGTTAGAAAATTTGTATGATGCACAATTGTCCATATGAGTATCAAGATGTAGTACCTTCCAACTGTAGAATATTGTACCATAATACAAACTTCAACGTTACTTTATAACTTGATTCAGTTACACTTAAGTGACCTATTTACCAACATACCTGCAATAAGAAATTGAAATGAAAAATTTGGCCTAGTTTGTTTTTCCTTTTTATTCAGGTACTTTTTCCCTTATGATCATACCAACACAATATTTTTGCTTTACCTTTAGTTAAAGGCAACATGAGCATGACATTCGCCAACGCCGCCCCAGCGTTGTGACCAGCGAGGGTGAGTCGTCTCGGGTCTCCCCCGAAGGCGGCGATGTTCCGTCGCACCCACGTGAGCGCGGCCGCCACGTCGAGGGGTGCGGCACCACCAGATTGGGACACTTCGTCTGAAGCGCCCGTTGTTAAATAACCTAAGGGATAGAGTAAAAATGTAAAATGCGTGCTAAAATATTGATGAATGTTGTTGTGCAGTGGTTTTACTTTCAGTGAAGATTAATTTTATTACATTTATCTAGAACTTTTTAAATACTCGTATGTACATAAACCAATTTTTTTTTTATTAGTATAAAAACATACACGAGTTTCTTGGGTGCTACAAAAAGCAGACGTTCGGTTCCAGTTGTTATCATAGTTTATTATTTACGGTAGGTAGGAAAATTGATATAGGATTGCTGATTTTTTTAGTAAATTATAAGATCAAATCAGATTTAAGAATCTGTATTGTAATAAGTTACATACTACGTGTATGAATCAGTAGTCTATCACACCTATTTAGATTTGAGCAGCAACAGTCGGCTGAAAACTAAAAGGGGTTATTTTAAGTTGAGGCGAGACCAGGCTCATTTTTTAATGTCAGCAGTAATAAGAACCTACCTAATAAGCCTATCCTATAGTTGAGCGTGACGACGAGCAGGTGCGCGCGCGCAGCCAGCACGGCGCCGTCCAGCGCGTTGCCGGAGCCCCACTCGTGCGCCGCGCCCACCCACACCACCACCGCGTACGGCGCCTCCACGCCGCGCGCGCCTGAGCATTGTTTAAACTTTTTGAGTTAAGTCGCTATTCTACTTAACCATGGGGTAAAAGTGACTTAACTCAAAAATTCAAATATTTATTTAGATAATAGAAGAAATTAGAAAAGTAGTCGTATTGCTATAGACTTAATACCATCTTTAGACGTAATATATATTCTAGCCTAAACATTCTTCTTGAATTGCCTAAAAATTCTTCAGAGTACATTCTTCTTGAAAATTATATATTCAGAACTACAGATTAATTACATTAACATATAATAGCTTAGGTGATGAAATTTCGTATTAAACATAATATTACCACTATTTTATATATTATATGTATATTTACAAGATTCAAGATTACCTAGTGTTTCAAATACAATCTTGCCCGTCTGTATAACGCGGTTATAAAAAACTACAGGTTTCAGCTACAGCTAAGAGTCACACAAAATTCAGATATAACAAAAAGTTTGTAGCAAATAAAATTGTTTGTAAAATCTTACGTAAGCGATTGTAAAATATAAGACAATACTATCCTAAAATAAAGGCTTTATGTACTTACCGCTACCGGGTACGTAAATATTTAGAAACAGGCAGTCTTCGCTCTGATTGGCTAGCAGTGGTATTGTGAGTTTCAGTTCGTTGTACAGGCCTAGTGGCATCTTGAGGAGAGCAGCACTCCTGTTCAAAAATTACATTCTTGAGTATTATGGAACAGTTATTTAAGCAAATGGATCATGACTTTAAAATTACGTGTGCGCTCCTTACACGTAATTTTAAAGTTGAATTTAATCTAATATTAATGTCTAACAAAACTCAATGTCGCGTTTCAGTGCAATATAATCAACTTTAAAAAATGCACTAGGTAAATATGTAGAGATAGTTTTTTTTAATATTAAGGTCTCATAAGATCACGAAAAGGCTATAGTCGTAAAATATTGAATTAACCGTCAAATGAGTGCTTTGTGCCAGCCTTGCTTACTATAGATTTTTTTTTATCATTATAACCTTCTACAATTTTTCTTACAAAATCTAGAAAGAGTTGATTTTCAGAAAGCATTCTAGCAATTTACCATATTTATTTTTAGCATCAAACTTTTTTGTTATTGAATTATTTGGGCTCCAGTAAACGAATAAAAGTAAAGTGTGACTGAAAAACTTTATTACTAAAGCTAACTATAATCTCGTATTATATTTTAACGCATGTTAACGTCACCTAAATTAATGCACATGAAAATACACGTGTTGCGTAACGCGTCACGCAACAACGCGACGTTCAGCGTATTAATTTAACGTTAAATTATAATTACTCTATAAATTTGCACATTTTAACTCGAAAGTTGGAAGAGAAATATGACATCAAAATTTAGAGTGGAGAAAGATACCTATCTATCTACTAAAATTAAACCGAGATAGTGTATGTGCAAATGCTTTTAGATACATTATTTAATCGTGATAAGATTTATAAAACAACTACAACCAAATAACTAAAATACTAATAGGCAAACTGTTATTTATATAATTTTCTTATCGCATTAAATGAAGAGTTTGGAGTAGCACTCTATATAAAACACGCAACGTCAATTTTCTAAACTCAAAATGCCTTTGTTCTATTATTATATTATTACGATCGGACTTTAAAATTGGCAAAATTCCAAACTATTATGAGATCAGGGTCCGTGAAAATTGTAATGATTCCATTAGTAAAGGAGGTTTAGCAACTAAAAACAAGTTAAAAACACATTAGCATATTAGTAAGGTCGAATAAAAGTTTCGCTGTATTTCAAAGCCCACGCAAAACTAGAATTACAAAACAATGCTATCTCAAAATACTGTCAAAAGTGACATATTGCGACATTTAGCCAAAGTAGCCGAAAAAAGTGGTGAAAAATGGTCATAATTATGGTGACTTATGTATATCCACCCGTATATCAGTCGTGCTAGTTACTCTATCTGTGTTTTTTCTCGTATTTTTATTTTGGTGTACAATACAGTAACAGGTATTTTAGTATTGTACACCACTGCATAACTCGATCTCCCCCTCCATTAGTTAGGTTTATTGAAAATTTCCTCTGCGTAAACAAAAGGTCTTACTTGTTCGATATGTCTGGGTAGCGCTGCGGGCAGACAGGCGCAAACGTGTCCGCGAGGCGGGTGCCTGGCCAGGAGGGCGGAGGCGGAGGCGGGCCGAGGCGAGGCGGCCGGGCCCCGTACGGAACTCCTCGGAACACCTCCACCGGCTCCAGGCGACGTGATGCTGGTTCCACTATGATGCCTCTGATTGCTCCTAGAGATATAACACTTGATGTATAGATGGTTCTAGAAATACAAGTTTGATTAAAACATTACGAAAAGTTATTTACGGAATAAAACTGTTATCGTTAGGCTAAAATCGGTGGATTTAGAGAAAGGAGGAATTGTGCAAAAGTTTAAATTACAACGTCAACAAAGTTTTGTAAACGGATTATTGATGACAAAAGAATGGCTAAAACCGGTGGATTTAAAAACAGGAATTTTGTTCAAAATTTTTACAATATAGAAGAACACTAGCAAATAATGTAATAAAATATTGTTAGGTAGTACAGTTTCAGATACCTACATGAAGTTTGTATAATAAAATAAAATAGGGAGAGAGTATGTGAGTTGCTTACTAATTTAAAATTATTAAACAAAGATTGACGCCATATATTACAAGTTTACAGCATAAAATGAAGAGTGGAAACTGGGGTAACAAAGTAAATTATATTCTAGACTGGAGTAAACTTGTTACGCAACATATTTCAAGCTTTAATTATAACTTCGTTTAGGGCATGCAGCTGCGGTTAGTACCGAAACTAAATGAGGTACCGTTCGGCGTGAGGGGCTAAATGAATGAGGTACTGAAAGCTGAAACTTCGTATACGATAGGTTATGTCGATGCCGAAACTTTGTGCCCTTTACTCGTTTGGTGAAGAACTGATGAAATGGAAGGGACTGAATATTTTAACCCTGACTTGGGCCTAACTTCTGATTTCGCTGTCGGAATACATTAAAAGTAAGTAAATCAAACTTAAGCTAACTTAGACGGTATCAGTTTGTTTATTGAATGGAAATCTTATATTTAATTTGGTGTTTCGCAAACAACAAGCTAACTTTTCTCATATATTAATGTAAATGAAAAAGCTGAGTGATTTACTATAAATTTTGATAAGGATTTTTTATTTGAGGGGAACCATCCCTTCCCCTCCATTCTTTATTTGAGGGGAACCATCCCTTCCCACCCATCCATTCCCCCTTCATATCCCCTAAAAGGCCGCCAACGCATTTTGTAACTCATTTGGTGTTGCAAATGTCCATGGGCGACAGCATTCGCTTTCCATCAGGTGATCTGTCAGCTCGTTTGTCGCCTTATCCCATAAAAAAAACGACCATTTTAGAAGATTTTTTACAAAGTTAATTAAAGAGGATAATTAGTTATTTACATTTATAGGTAGAGACCTTCTTTATAAAATCGAATTCCGCGAGGAAATAAAAGCCTGTGCCCTAAAAAGGGTTTTAAATTGGACCCGCAATTGATGAATAAACAAAACCAAATTAGGACTGATAAAAGGCTTAGCAGGACGAACCGAATCCCTCGTAATTAAATATTACTAATTAATAAAAAAGGGCCAAGCACGAATCTGTCCTATACACCGATGGTTCCTTACCCTTAAATTTTATATGTTACTAGTGGACCTGACAGACGTTGTCATGTAAACTAAAGTGTCATTATAGCTCCCTTATTTTACATATTTAAATATAAATTTTCTTCGCAATTTTATTTTTTTACCGTTTAAACCTTCCCTGGATTTCCACGATCAAGACTATAATCAGCCGAATCGGTTCAGCCGTTCTCCAATTTTAGCGAGACTAACGAACAGCAATTCATTTTTATATATTATGTTATTACGATTGGAATTTAACACCCTTTTCTGAAAAAAATCAAGAAGTCGTGGAAAAAATCGTTTTATATTACATAGGGAGTTCACATATGCTTTAAGCCCTGAATAGTTTGCGAGCAATTAGTTAACTGGCAAACTACAATTACATTTAAAGGCCTCCGTAATAGCCTCCCGTTTGCACCATTTGGGGTCGGATTTACGGAACCTTAAAAAAGCAATTCGAAATCAAACGAGCCTAGGGTCGAATCAGAACACGCCACCCAATTACGCGGTCACGAGGTGCCCCAACAATTATTAATTTGCCCCGACACCCTCGGCCTTTGTAATACAAAACGGAATGACGTCATTCACCCACAATATTCCGGGATCCAACCCCGGGATCCCGGTCTGATTGAATTGTTCCGGGATTAAGCTAACCCGTCACCTGATCCGGATGCGTCAGGAACTTAAACGCTAAACGTAGGTAAATGCCTAAAACCTTAATACGTTTGTGGTGGATGTAATATTAATGGAACGGTTCTAATTGCTATTTGAATATTTGCGGCATAACGATTTGGAAATTATATGGAGTCTAGTGAATTGTTACAAGTAATTGGTTTGGTCCGTTTAATGCGATGGCTTTGGTAATTGATGTTAGCGTTATATGTGTATTTCCTTACGTTTAGTTCGCCATATTGAAAAATTAATTATTTGTGGAATAGAAGACAATTATCTAATAATCAGTGCTAATGAAACCTATCGTGATTGCGTAAAAGTACATTTTGATTGGTATCTAATTTCCCAATATTATACTAAAACGCTATGGCGACAGTTTTGCATCTGTGAACACTGATAAAATATACAATTTTCAGAATTTTCCCGTACATTTAAATAAATAAATAAACTCCTTTTCAACCTATTTAAAATTGTTGAAACAAACGATGCTCATAGCGCAACTAAAAGCCATTGAAACAAAAATTGAATTGAAATTTTGAACGTTCCCCTTGTTCAAAATTATCTCGGTTCACCGGAAACCAATAATTGTAATGATTATAAAGTTTGAATACTAACCAGATATTCTTGGAAGTTTTCATTTACTGGAACTTTACTGTCTAAATTAACAAAAGTTTAATGGGTAGTACCTATTTCATTTGTAACTCGATTATTAAGGATTTTATTTTAAAATAATATTTATGTTGTAACTGGTTTGTCTGTCTATCTTTATAACTGGAGATATTTTTGTCTCTATATTTTTTATATCTGAATACTTATGATATATCGAGATATTCTCTAAATTTTAGATAAAAATCTCGATATTGTATTTCCAATATTTACCTAATAGTCATATAACTAAATAGTCGAGAAACATTTCTCAAACATGTATTTGTAAAACATGTCATGGTTTTTCTGCAAATAGTTTGACTTTCTTTGATAGAAAATGGAGGAGATACTTACACCTCAACAGTCTGTTGTTTAAATCTTATTTAGATACCAGACACGAGATCAATCAACCAACTACTATCAAGTTAAGCTACAACAGCACAAGCTGTACAGACCAGCTACTATAAACTACAGCATCATATCGCGTGCCGCTACTTGTAAAGTCGTGTAAGTGAAGTGTAAAAAATTCGCTTGAGTGAGACTCGATCTCGAGTTTGGTCAAAATAGCCCTACAGATCTCACCAGCATGTGTGTGCACGGTGCAAGAGCGTCACGCACCACGCCGTCCTCTAACTCCACGAGACTATACCTAGACACAAGCTGTACAGACCAGCTACTACAAGCTACAGCAGGTCTCACTTATTTAGACACCAGACACGAGATCAATCAACCAGCTACTACCAAAATAAGCTACAACAGCACAAGCTGTACAGATCAGCTACTACAAGCTACAGCAGGTCTCACCGGCATGTGTGTGCACGATGCGCGAGCTGTAGCGCGGGCCCGCCGCCGCCAGCACGGCCAGCGCTAGCGTCGCGCACCACGCCGTCCGCGCGCACTCCATGCGCCATCACGCGACGATTAGCTGCAACAAAAATGACACTGTCAAAAATGTGTGACGAGAAATGTCAAATGATCAAACATCCATGGTTGTTTGAAGGACAATTTGTACCGTCTGCTCATTACACGACACGGTTGCATAGGTTCTAATTTTTTGTGCGCTGGCCATAACAAAACTATAATAATGATTCTTAAATAGTATATAGTAGTTGATAATTAGCTGCAACGACCATTATTATTATTCTTTGATATTGTGTCTCTCTGGTAAATGAGAGAACTCCCGTCAACTCCTATCCTTATTCCTGTCCTTATTCCCTGCTCCTTTCCCCCGTAACTCTTAATCTGCCAATGCACCAGAATTATATTAATTCTGGTGACGCAAACGTTCAAGGGTGGTTGAGATCACTTCAGGCAGAGATCATGACATTTAACAGATATGATTCAAGTTGTCAAAATTTCGCGTATAGCGATAGTTTCAACAACGGTCATGGGAGCCATTGTTTAATATAACGTGTGCATGGTAATTGCCAAACTATCGCTATCAACACTCAAATTAACAGCTCCAATTGCCAAAATGTGCCATTCTGATAACGGTAGTTTTCGACAATTACATTGGTGATTGCATTAAAACATGTCGTAATACGCTTTTGTTACCAACTTCACTGTAAACATACATACACTTCAGTTCTTCTTTTTAGTCTATGAGGACACTTTTAAAATTTTAACACGTAATAATATTATTTAATCGTAAACGTTCTGAACCCGTTAAGTTTAACGAGGGCGGTGAGGGTGAAGCTGGGTTTTAACTTTATAAAAATATAAAACTACAAACTAATTGTTAAAACTTGATTGATATACAGGAAAAAACACAAAGAATACTTTTGTGACAAAAATAAAAAGTAATGGAGTAAGAGAAATACAGGATCAATGTACGCAAATGAGATCACACGGACGGTATAATTTTTTATATAAAGAACTAGTGGACCCGACAGACGTTGTCATGTCATTATAGTGTCTTTATTTTACATGTTTAAATATAAATTATCTTTTTGTGATTTTTTAATTTTTTTACCGTTTAAACCTTCCCTAAACTTCCTCGATTATTTCAAGACCAAAATCGGCTAAATCGGTTCAGCCATTCTCGAGTTTTAGCGAGAGTAACGAACAGCAATTCATTTATATATATTAAAAATACAAAATATGCGTTTAGAAGTCAATACTATTTTAAAATAGTAAAACTTTATTAGAATAGTAAGAAGCTATTGATTTCTCATAAAGCTACTGGTGTATAAAACTTGAAGTTTTACGACTTCTATTCAACAATATAAACTGTATTGTAGTTATAAAATTTAGCTTTCGATCTTAAAGTTTGACTCGCGTGTAGTCATTGTATATGTTCGTGTTTGCTACAATAGTATGGAACCTTACAATTCGTGTATAATATCGTGTACTGCATCACGCCATACAATAATGAAAACGTTTCGGTTGAACACATGAACTTAAATGCTTTCGTGTGAATAGCATATGAAGTCGAAAATTTTGGGTACCAAAATCGGTACAGTATTACGGTTTAAGCTAGGTACAGTCATTTATAGAAATGGCTTAAATTTAAAGTATTGCAATTACCAACTGAGTGCGAAGATTTTTCTTTTCTAAATTTATTGTGTTACCTATATCCATTTTATAAATAAAATTCTTCTTAACAAAAAAAATGCTTTATACTGTATCATATTACTATGAAAAACTAGTAGGTAATAACAAAACCGATAATAATAAATTAAACAAAAAGTTGTTTTATTATAATGTGTAACTTTCGCGTAAATTTAAAAAATACTTTATTGTA
>DVVJ01000359.1:0-15728 GCA_018234505.1 Junonia neildi neildi
CTCTCAACTTATGCTTTGCTGAATATGCCTTTCCACATGTATAACACACGAAACTCTGGTAATGTTCGTTCATGTGACTAAATAAATTCATATATCCTTCGAAAATGTTGTCGCAATGGACACAACGATATTCCGAAGTTGTCAAAACGAATGGAATTACACCATCGCTATATTTACTGTTAAAATTCTTATCGTGTTCAGTTTGTAAATGCTCTTTTAAATCCATTAAATTCTTGAAACTAAGCCCGCATAAACTGCATTTTAGATTTGTTATGTCAATTCTAAGTGGAAAAGAATTTCGGACTTCTGGGTTTTGGAAAATTATAAGTTTGTCGTGCGCTTGGCTATGTGAACGTATCTCGTTAACATTTGCACATATTTTAGGACAGTAAGCACACATAAATTTTCCGCGCATCCACCTAAAGGCTACTGCATTCGAACATTCGAGAATCAGGGCAGCATTCGCTTTGTCCTCTGTTGCTCTTCGTGTTTTTTTCCATTCAATTTTTACCGTTATATCTCTTGTGACTCCATCGCCTAAAAATAAAAAATAATATGAACCCTTTTGTAAATTTCATTCCTTTGAAAAATTATCGTTTGTTTCGGTTACATTATCATGTGTCAACATGTGCCTTTTTAGCTTCGAATTGCTTACAAAATACCAAGAACAACTTGGGCAATCATACCGTTTTTCTGACGGCTTGTGTTTTAAGCGAAAATGCGCTGTGCGCTTACAATTGGTTGGAAAGGATTTGCCACAGGTGAAGCACTCGTACTCTATCCTCTGCTGATCGTGGCTATCTACTAAATGTTTCGTTCTGCTGTAATAAGTTGTGAAAATTTCAGGGCAATGTGGGCACGTATATCTATAACCTTTCTTGTGTACTCTCGATATATGGCACATTCTAGCGACCCTAGTTTCCAAAACTTCGTCACACGTTCCACAAGGGAAGCTACCGACCTCATGTGTTTGAACATGTGACCTGAGACGCGTTCTGGACGCAAACGATTTCCCGCATGCATCACATATGTAATTCATATAATGCGTGTTGTAATGTGCATTGATTTTACTAAAACTTGTAAACTGATCAAAGCATATTTGACATTCGAACCGGTCAGATTCAAGTTTGAATGGCAGTATGCCATCGTTGAAATTTTTATAAACAGTCTTTTCGTGAACGGTTTTTAAATGTTTCTTTAATAAGTCTATGCTTTCTGTTTTACAATGACATATCCTACAGTGCATGTTTGTGATGTCCACCTTAACCATATTATTTTCAGTCAGTTTTGAGAATATTCGTTTAGTAGGCATATCGGCAATATGGAAGGAGTTGACGTGATCTCTTAAAAGTATTGGATCGACGAATTTAGTATCACAGTAGGAACAATAAAACGCGCTTCGGTACCAACGAAAGGCCCAAGCTGTGGAACATTCTAGAAGCATCATTGCATTTCTACGCATCATCGTTTTTGCTATTCTTTTTTCCGATTCTTCTGGCAGTTCGTTGTTTGCACGCCGCCGTCGACGTAACTGCCTGTCGCAAACATTCTCCTTTAACTTCCTAACCCGCCTAACTTTTACCCCCTGTGTATCCGCAATAGCGGGACCTAAAAAACAAAATAATATTCCGTTACTACTTTAGCACCATAACCCCCGAGACATGCACTACCTAACAGAAATAATAACTTTTCGTTTTTCTTTATAATATGCATATAGTATTACAAGCGAGATGTATTATCGCCGTAAAAATAAAAATCTGTAAAATACTTCAATATTTTTTATTAAAAAATACTTTCGACAGTAATGTTGGCTAATTTTTTCCTAATCCTGGGATTATTATTTCACTGATATCCGGATGATTTGCTCGCAAATGCGCTAACAGCAACGTCTTTTGCTTGAACAAAACTCCGCACCACTTACAACTGAGATCTTCATGGGTTTTCAAATGCGTCCTCAATGCTCTATTTCTCTGGAATGTTTTGCCGCAAATCGTACAACAGAAATTACGTTCGCCTGTATGTTTGACCATATGTCTTTTTAATTCATAGCCTGTCTTAAACAGCCATTTACAGAAGGGACAAGCGAAATTCCGCTGCTGAGGGAAATGAACCGATCTGACATGGACAGCCCGTTTACCACTTGTTTTGAAAGACAACTCACAATGGGCACACTTGTATGATACTTCCTTCTCTCTATGCGCTTCGTTCAAGTGATTCATTCTTTCATAATAGCCTGAAAACCTCATGTTGCATTGCGGGCATTCGTATCTCGGACCCTTAGCATGAGCGTGAGCTTTATGGTAATCTCTCGCCGCGCGCATGGTAAAGACTCGCCTACATTTATCACAGGGAAACGTGCCGGTTATATGAACTTCTGAATGCTTCCGCAAACGAGGTGCCGTCATATAACCTTTCCCACACGTCGCACAAATATAATGCTGATAGTGGATATTCATATGTTCATAAAGCTTGAGGAAGTTGTTAAATGTTTCCTGGCAAATAACACATTTCCAGGCTTCCTTGTCCAAATAGAAGGGCAGAACGCCATCTGGATGGGATGTGTCAAAGTCATAACCGTGCTCTATTACGTGGTAACGCATTTCATTAACTCCTCGATACGGCATGGCACAAAGTCGACAGCTAGCTTCAGTTACGTCTATGTTTATTAGAGACATTTCCTTGAATTTGCTATATATGTCCTTGACGTTGTGTTGAGTCGAACATATTCTAACGTGGCTTCGTAGTTCTGAACATTCTGTGAAGTTATCTTCACAGTAGGCGCATTTGAATCGATTTCGTTTCCATCTAAATGGACAAAGTGTCCAACATTCGAGTATAGCGGTCGCGTTCTTCTTAGTGACGAACCTCGCTTCGGCTCTTGCGCTTCTTTGATAACGTTTCTTTTCTGTCACTTTAAGTGAATCTTCTGAAAGTAATTTTTCAGGCGACTCAAGTTTTATCGCGGTCTCGTTTTCTGTTTTTCCGCTTTCTCCTAAAAACAGAAAACTTGTGTCAATTCTTCCAACGTCCATAGATCATTTAGAAGCAACGCATGCGCCGTCGTGTCCCCTCCGCATTATTTTATTTATCTGCTTATATCTACGTCTTCAAATTAATTAAATCCAAAAAATGTCCTTAAATCGTTTTTCCCGAAATTTTGTCGGTTAGTTATAATTTTAGATTCATCAGAAATTTGAATGGTTGTATACGAAAAATAAAAAACAGATTATATTCACAATAATTTAATTAGCTTTTTCTTCATACGTACTTTATGTTAGCCTAATCTTATATTATGGAAAGATCATAACTGTATAGTTCAGTGTTTACCTAAATACTTAGTCTAAATTATAATTAGTTATCAAAACTAATTTACGAACTATTTACAACTGGCTCTAAAACTGAGTGTTCTTCTAATACGAAGGAATAAATAAAAATATTATATATAAGCATGTATAAAAAAAACTGTATATAAATCTCTCAACTACGTGGCTCCAATAATTTTTATATCAGACAATTAAAACTCTGCGAAAAATAATATCTACTATTATCTGTCCTTATCGCAAGACTATACTTTTTCTCTGTTCTAAATGTAACAGAAAAAAATGAATATTGTGATATGTAACGAATCGAATTCAGTAATACCTCAACTTACAGTTAACGATAATTTAAGGAAATCTGAATTTATAACACTTTTAATGGTAAAAATTTTTCTTCCTTATTAAGGAGTATAAATTATTGTATTATAATTTTTAAAGGGAATTCCTTCAACTGTAATTTAGAGGTTTTACATAAATATCATAGACATATATAATACTTTGGCGCTATCAAACGAATAAAAACTATTTTTTTTATGTTGCATGTCTGTTATCACCTAAAGCCTTAGCGCTGTTGTCTAATCATAAAGATGTGATGTATAAATTACGTGCAATGTCTTCATAGACTATATTTCAAGATCGTTATCTACAATATCAAAAACATTGTAGAAATGTATTTCAAAATATTCAAACTTACATTGTCAGTTATGGACAATAGCAGGAAAACCATTTCATTTGTTATCATATTGTAAAAATTAGTGTGATGTATATTACCAATCGGTATTTCACGCCTTGGGACGCCATTTAGTCGGACAACTATAGATTCCGCATGAAATAATTTTAGCGTGCGAAAAAAATCACAGCAATTATTTATAGTCCCGACACTACTTTAGGATCTAAATAATCCTAAACTAACATTAGTAGTTTACTTGAAATCGCTCCTGCAATATCGACTTCCAAACATATATTTAAGTACGACTGCTGAACAGTCTGAGATCACTTTAATTTTTGTCATCAAAGCATTTAATTTTTGCAAAAGCAAAATTTAATTTTTGGCTTCCTAAAAGTAGAAATAAATATCAAACAATTTATCAATTAATATCAAACATGGAAATGTTTCTTTGCAATATGTTTGTCAAGAGAAAGTTTTGTAGCGAAACCCCTAGCACAGTGACCACATGAGAAACCGAAATCGATCTCCTTCTTCGTCCGATGGACTTTAACATTATGGTGATACTTTTGGGAGCGAGTCTTGAACATCATGTGGCACGTCGTGCATTCGTACATTTCCGCACCCGGCTTGTAATTATGTATCTCCATTAGATGTCGTTTCCTGAGCTCCCAAGTTGCGAATCTGGGCTTATCTTTGCAGTATACGCACATGTATGGAAGCGTCGTGTGTTGAGTCTTTATGTGAGAGTTCCTTTCTTCTAAAGTGGAAAATGTCGCTATACATCTGCTGCAATTGTATTTATTATCGTGGGGTATCTTCGTATGTGCTCTTAAAGCTACTTCCGTTATGAAACCTTCACCGCATGTATCGCATACATAATTCTGGAAATGTTCTGCTGTATGCTTCTTTAAAGATATAAAGTCTGAGAACTGTATCTTGCATATGGCACATTTCCAACTGGATCCATCGTTTAGTTTAAAAGGCAACACGCCAGGCTGGACGTCGACATTGATAGGCTGTTTGTGGTCATTTTTGAGGTGTGTCAAAAGTTCATCTAGGGTATCTATACGCATGAAACATAGCTTACATTGTAAATCTGTTATGTCAACTTTGAGGAACTCTTTGCGCAATTTCCTACTGAACACGAGTTGGATATCAAAGTTCGCGTGCCTCGAAGCCATATGGGCTCGTAAGCCATTCGGATCATTGGACTGTACGCGACAAAACACACAATTGAAATTTTGCCCCCAAGTCCTAAAAGGACAAGCTGTCGAACACTGAAGAATTATTTCTGTATTAAATCTATGTTTTAAGGCTTTTCCGAAACGTGGCTTGTACGTTGCTTTATAACATTTAAAATTACGCTCGTGCTGTTTTAGCCCATGTTCAGAAAGAAACGTAGCCCCACATTTATCACAAGTAAAGATTTTCGCGTGACTTCTCAAATGTCCGTTTATTTGAGAGAATTCTTGGAAAGTTTTCTCGCAGTCGAGGCACATCCAGACGCCAGACTCATTCTGCTTATACGGCAACACACCGAATGGTACATCGAAATTAACAGTCTTTCCGTGATCACGGGATAAATGACTCATGAATGTCTCAACACTTTGTACATCTTCCGTACACATATTACACTTAAAATGACTTATATCAACTTTCAAATCATCTACAACCTTATAGAAGGCGCTATTGAAATCCGCGTTCATATGTTTTGATTTAACATGATCTCTTAAAGCTTCCATGTGTTCAAACTCGTCGTGACAGTAAGAACACAGTATTCTATTAAATCTAGTCTTAAAGGGAATAGCAGTAGAATGTTTTAGAATCAACACAGCATTTCGCCGTTGTGGGTTCTGCTTAACGGATCTTTCGAATAACCCTTTTTTAGGTTTACTTTCTTTTTCTTTGAGTCCGTCTATATCCCTTGTGGACCCTAAAAAAAAGAAAAGAACCACATCATTATTTCATTCTAATGCATATTAATTTAAGGTTCTTCGATTATAAAACTATCACTGCTTTCATTAAAAAAATTCAAACACATATTCGAATCAGTCAAAGATTTTCAAGCATCAAATTTAAGAAAAAGCAATTAAGTATTATACATCGAAATGTTTTTTCGCAACGTGTTTGTCCAGAAATAGTTGAGTGGTAAATGCCTTTGGGCAGCTGTGGCATGGATAATTAAGTTCGGTGTCTTTTTTAATTCTGTGCGTTCTCGCCATATGGTTATATTTCCCTGATCGCGTTTTGAATGATTTCTGACAAGTCGCACACTCGTATTTATCCGCACCCGTCTTGTAATTGTGGACTTCCATTAGATGTCTCTTTCGCAGTTCCCAATTCGCAAAACGAGGTTTATCTTTACAATAAACACACATATAGGGCGTTGTAGTATGCTGAGTTTTCACATGAATATTCCTCTCTTCTAAAGTGGAAAACGTAGCGACGCAACGACTGCAATTGTATTTATTCTCATGAGGTATTTTAGTGTGAGCAATCATAGCAGACTCCGTTATAAAACCTTCTCCACAAGTATCACAAACATAATTTTGAAAGTGTTCGGAAGTGTGCTTATCTAACGAAACGAAATCTTTGAACTCGTTGGGACAAATTGTGCATTTCCAAATTGATCCGTTATTCAGTTTAAAAGGCAAAACGCCTAATTGCGCATCGGAATTGATAGGCTGTTGGTGATCGTTTTTTAAGTGATACGTTAGATTTTCGAAGTTCTGAATCGGCATAAAACATAATTTGCACTGAAGATCTGTGATGTCAATTTTAAGGAACTCCTTTCCTAATTTCTTATAAAACGCTGCCTGAACGTCGTAATTCTCGTGTCTCGTCGCTACATGACTACGAAGAGTACTAGGATCATTAGTCTGAATCCTACAGAATACACAATTGAAATTACTCTTCCACGTTCTGAAGGGACAAGCCGTGGAACATTGGAGAATAATTTCAGCATTTGTTCGAGGCTTCATAACCCTACCGTTACGTGGCTTGTAAGCTGTCCTAAAACATTTAACTTGGCGACGATGGTCTCTCAAAGCGTGGTCCGAAATAAAGGTAGTCCCACACTTGTCGCAACTAAAATTCATAAAATGTGTAGCTATATGACGGTTAAATTGTACGAATTCTAAATATGATTTCTGACAGTACACGCACAACCAACGCTCGGATGCGTCTTGCTTGTAAGGTAAAACCCCAAAACGCGCGTTAAATTTAACAGACTTATTATGTTCCCCAGATAAGTGGTTCATCAAAGTATCGACATCGTGAATATCTTGATTACATAATTTACATTTTAAATTAGTTATGTCTACTTTAATTAAATTATCTTTTGCCCTATAGAATACATTTTTAAAATCGTTATTAACATGCTCGGTGTTCATATGGTAACGAAGTATAGATAATGTGTTATATTCGTCGTGACAATACGCGCATAATATTTGACTAAACCGTGTCTTAAAAGGGTAGGCCGTGGAATGCCTGAGTATAAGTTCCGCGTTACGACGCTGTGGCGTCTGATATACGAGTACTATTTTCTTTTTCTCACTCTCACTCTCCCTACGCCCACGAATTTCCAATGTGGACCCTAAAAACAAAAAAGAAATTGGTCAATTACAAACCAAGCACGAACAGCCCTAACTCATCGGGAGGGTGATAACACAAACACTCGCAAACTATTCATTTTTTATTGAGATAAAATACGCGAAGCAACAAATAAACTATCTACAGAATTTAGACTTCCAAGGTAATTTCTGGGTGATGAGATTTCATGTGGCCTTTGAGGCTGACTTTCTGCGCGAACTGTTTGTTACAAATGACGCAAATAAATCGTTTCGTTTCACTGTGGATCCACATGTGCTGTTTTAAGCTTTTGCTCCGTGAAAACAGTTTCATGCAAACGTTACAACGATAGGGCTTCTCCCCGGTATGACCGGCTCTATGTTCTTCCATTTGCTTCTTAGTGCCGAACTTAAGATCGCAGCAGGGACACGCAAAACTATCGTCACTGTGATTTAATTTGAAGTGATTGTAGAAGTGTTTACGACTATCGAACGTTTCTTCACAGTCCGGACAGGCGTACATTCTCTTCGGACGTCCGTGCACTTCTACTAAATGTTTCTGTTTCCCCTCCCACGACATAAATCGCTCCCCGCAACTTAGGCAACAGAAAGCCCAGCACTGCTTCGATATCTTCAAATGTTCCTTTTTCTTTTCTATCGTAGGAAAGTCTGTCCAGCATTTTCTGCAAACGTGATTGCCCGTATGGCTGCACCGGACGTGATACTTCAACGCTTCGTTGGTTAAATAATTCCGCCCACATATGTCACACGTGTATTTCTGATAGTGCGAAGTAGTATGCCTGTACAATTTAGTAAGCGACGGCATCTTTTTGTCGCAGAGGAAGCACACCCATTTATCAGAATCCATTCGGTACGGATGCATGCCAATTTCAAAACTTGTATCTATCTTTTTAATTCCATGAATATCGCGAAGATGATGAGCGATTTCGTCGAGATTATTACAAGGCGTTAAGCATATTCTGCACCTCAAGTCTGTTAGATCAACTTTGAGATATTCTTTGCCTTTCCCGCAGTGAGCGAATGCGGTTGTCACTGTAAAGGATTTGTGCTGATCGTCTAAGTGATTGCGATAGTCTTTCGGGTCTTCGTATTCTTCACAGCAGTAGACGCATAGCATGGACTTGCCTCGGACCCTGAACGGATACAGCGTGGAATACTGCAACACTAGTTGGGCGTTCCGTTTAGCCATCTGCGTGCGACTGACTCCTTGATCGATTTCTAGAAAAGAAAGAAAAAATCCCTTGTTGACACATTAATTCTTCTGCAACGCTTAAGATTTTTCTGTAATGTTAGAGTAGGTAGAAAAAGTTATAGCCTTAATGATTTTTCCAGTGTTAGGTATACCGAAATTAGTGTTTATAGATCCTTACATAACCTTATGTTACAATATATTTATATCAAAGCTTATTATACAGCAATATAATACGTATCTGTATTTAGAATTATTATCGATTTTGAGACAATGTTGTCTGAATAAGAATACTTCAAATTGTGAACTAAGAAGTCCATAGATATTTAAGTACATTTGTAGCTATTAATATAATGCCATTAGTAGTAGTTCTATGAATGAAAAAGTTCGTCATACCAAACAAAAACGTAATTATTTTAAGAAAACTACTTTAAAATTGAATCGCATAGATATATTAATTTTCAATAATTTCAAGCTATATTTATATGGAACAAATCTTTCTAGTTACATTTGCCATTAAATGTTCTGTATTTCTGGATGATGGGTCTTCATGTGGGACTTGTAACTAACGCGCTGATTAAACTGTTTGTTACACAGAGTGCACTCAAATCGTTTATATTCACTGTGTATCCACATGTGTTGCGCCAAGTTAGCCTTCCTCGGGAACGACTTCGAACACACATCACAATCAAATAACTTCAACCCAGTATGGACGACAGTATGCTGTTCTAAATGACGCTTTGTACTAAATTTCCTCCCACACCAGGAACAGACAAAAGTAACACCCGCATGGGTTGTCGAGAAATGAATTCTATAAGAATTTCTCGAAGCGAAAACTTTTCCACATTCGGGGCAAGAATGGGTCTTCTTCGCATGACCGTGCACGCTGACCAAGTGCTGTTCCTTCTCCGACCACTTCATGAACCTCAGAGCGCAGATGTAACATTGATACGGCCAGCATTTCGGCGATGATTCAACGTGCTGACGTTTCGCGTCCAGCGAATCGAACGTCTGTTTACATCGCCTGCAAATCCGTTCGTTGGGTATGTGAGAGAACCTCATGTGCTGCTGTAGCGACCCATTCGTCGTGTAAGACTTCCCACACTCCTCGCAAGTAAAGTTCTGATAGTGCACCGACATGTGCCGACTCAGCTGACGAAGACAAGGAAAATTTCTATCGCATACTCCACACAGAAGCTTATCGTTTTCAAACTTGAACGGCTGAAGGCCGAGATGAAAATCGAAGTTAATTTTATGGTCGTGAACGTCATTTAAATGTTTGGCGACTTCGTCTAACTTCTTGAAAGTTTGGCTGCAGATTCTGCAGCGAAGATCCGTGATGTCAGCTTTGAGATAGCCTTCGTACGGGCAATGAGCGAACGCGGTCTCCACTTTGAAGGTACCGTGTTCTTCCTCCATATGCTTTCTGAATTTATTCGCCTCTGCGTACGACTCGCAACAGTATACGCACATAAGTGACGTCTCGGGCAATCTGAAGGGGTAGACTGTGGAGTATTTCACCACGACCTCGGCATTCCGTCTGGCGAGGGATAACGGACGTACCACGTCTAGAACAGACAGAAATGCCTTTGATCAAATTCTCTGCTAAGGTTTCCATTGGCTAACGATTATAACATCCGGGAATCGACAGACACTCGCTTCTTTCCTAATATCTAAGTATCCTTTTGCACTCGAAAAACATTTTTTGTGATATATCGATAAAACCAGAATTTAATAAGGCGACTCAAAAGCTAGTTAGCTAGAGGAACACAAAATCACTGGACTTTGGTATTCATTCATCTGATAGCAATTAAAACAAGGCATTATAACATTTGATTGTACACATAAGATTTCTGAGAGCATCTTGCTCCTTATTCAATAGTGGAAACTCTATTTCTATATTTATTCGGGAAATTAAAAGGTAACCAATTAATTTTAAACGTATTTTTATTTCGTGCTAACGATCTACATTATTCTGTACAATGTCTCACATAGACTATGAAACGAAAACAATATACCAAACTAACTCTAACGTAACGTAATGTAACAAATAACTAAAATTATATATTTAATTAGATGCAACAATATGACCGAATCCTCAAACAATGTCTACAAGTTTTCATTAAAATTGGTGTTATCATATTTGAGCGCGGTGCTTAAAGCTTATTTCATAATTTGTTTGACAATTCGGTGGATAACTCATAAACAATAAGATTTAAAGAAGTACAACTTTAATTTTCCTTTTTAAACAGTCTTGGTTTTATATTTGACAAACTTGAAAAGCTTTTACTCTTTCTTCTTTTTTGTCTTTAATACAAAAATGTTAACATTATCGTGATAAAAATTTTAAAAATAAAACTAAATTCGCCTAATCATAGCATAAGTGTAACATCATTCATCATTTTTTAAGACGGTGAGGACCATTTTCGCGTTATTATTTTGCATGCCTTGGAAATCGACGAGATCGGGGTGGTAGGATTTCATATGGGTCTTCCAACTGACCCTCTGGTTAAACTGTTTATTGCACAACGTACAGCTAAATCTCTTTAACTCACTATGTATCCACATGTGTTGGACCAAATTCTTCTTTCTCGGAAAAGATTTCGAACAAACCGGACAGGGGAAAAGTTTTTCTTTCGTGTGTATTACTCTATGATTCTCCAAATTGCGTTTAGTATCAAACTTTAAGCCACAACACGTGCAAATAAAATTATCGTCCGTATGTAAAATTTTGAAATGAACTCTATATTTCTTTCTATCTGGAAACACTTCGCCGCATTCAGGACAAATGTACGTTTTCTTTGGAGCTCCATGAACTTCAGTCATATGAGTCTGTTTGATGTTCCACGTCAAAAATCTTTCCCCGCAAATATTGCACAAGTGTGACCAACATCTCTTCGACTCGCTCAAATGTTCCCTCTTTTCCGTTAACGTCGCGAAGGTTTTCTTACATTTCCTGCAAATTCTTTCCTGTCCGGTGTGCGTGTATGTTATATGGTGCTTTAGAGTTGTTATCGTCGAATATGACTTTCCGCATGCCTCACAAGTGTATTTAAGGAAATGCGACTGTGTGTGTCGTGATAACTGTCTTAGGCACAACGCTTTCGAACTGCAAATGGCACATGCCAATTTATCCTTCTCCAATTTAAACGGCTGCATTCCCAATTCGAAGGCCAAGTCGAGCGGTTGTTCGTGTTTATGGTACAAATGTTGAGCAATGTCTTCTAAAGTATCGAACGGTTCCATACAGAGGCGACAACGTAAGTCCGTGCAATCGGCTTTTATGTAACCTTCGGTGCAGTGGACGAAGGCCATTCGCACATTGAAGGTTTGGTGTTCCTCGTCCATGTGCTTCCTGTAGGTCGCGGGATCGTCATAGCTGTCGCAACAGTACACACAAACCATGGAATCTTCTGGAAGCCTGAACGGGTACGCTGTGGTAAATTTCACGATATACTCCGCATTGCGCCTCGCCATGAAATACGCATCATTTTTGTCTAGAACAAAAAGAAATCCCTGGGTCATTCATTTGCTCGATCGGTAACTTATGTTACTTCTTAATCCTCTTCAAAATTAAATTCGTATATGATCTTTTAAAATGTGGTTAATCGTTTTAAAGCCTATTTCGTTTTTAGTTTTACATTTCGTCATCTTCTCTCTGCGTCCATTGTTGTCAACTGAAATAATTTTTATGCTGTTTTCTTAAGAAACTATGTGTTTAAATTAGGTTATTCGTGTAGTATAAGACTTTAATGAACTTCAGATTTGTTTTATAATAATATAATGCTTTTGATGCAGTTGAATATATTCAATTAAACGTAAGCGATAGAAATCATCCCAATCAAATTTTGGGCAATCTTATGTGTATTTGTCAACACAAACCGTAAACCACGTTACTTGATGGAATATTATCACAGCATTAACATCCTTCAAAATATCTTAAAAGAATAAACTTGTTTTGGAATAATCATTATCGAAGACTAATATGCTAGGAGCTTTTCTATCAATTGCCTTCAAAATATCTTGTTTGTTTTGCCAAATTCATGTTCATAATTTTGATTTTTGTTTTATATTGTTGTAGAGACGTAATGTTTTAAGAAAAATAAAGATTTTATAAGTAAATTCTGGATAATACTCTAGCGTCTACTTTGAATAAATTACAGTTAACCTACACGTATGCTATTAATAGAAATCTTTAATTTTAGGGGGAAGTGAATATAGTTAATATTTAATTGTAAATATATTATGTTAAACGCGCTAAGAAAAAAGTCTCTCATATTTTACTATACATTTAATTCATAACATAATGATTAACAAAAATAGTCCTCGTTAACAATGACAGTAAAATACATACAATTAAAACTAAATTTAAAAAACCATAACTTGTGTTTTTGCGAATAAAACTTAAAGCATAATCCTCGTTTTCCTAAACTTTTCCTAAATGCAATGATAAAATTGCGATGTCGTTTTCCGAAAATAACCTGAACGCAATTCGGAAAATATCATATTTTTGACGTTAAAGAATTAGAACTATCACAAATTCCCCAATTCCGGATGATAAGACTTCATGTGACTCTTCCAGCTGACGCGTTGGTTGAACTGTTTATTGCATATCGTACAAGAAAATCTCTTAAATTCACTATGAATCCAACTGTGCTGAATCAAGTTCTTCTTACGAGCAAACGATTTCGAGCAGACACTACACGTAAATGATCTTTCCTTCGTATGAATCACTCTATGCTCCAAAAGTCCTCTTTTATTGTCGAACTTTAACCCGCAATGAGAACAAGGGAATATGTCCTTTGTGTGCGAGAGGATAAAATGGGCACGATAGGGATGCCACTTGTCGAAGACTTTATCGCAATCTGGGCACTGATAATTCTTGGGCTTCTGACCGTGAACTTCAGCCAAATGCTCCGTTCTCAACTTCCTAGACACGAATCTCTTTCCGCAAAGGTTACAGCTTTGAGGCCAACAACGTTCTGAAGATAGAACATGAGCACGTCTTTCTTCACAGCTTGCGAAAGACTTCTTACATTTCATGCAGATTTTATACTCGCTGTGACTGTACTGCATATGTCGCGTCAAATTCTCCTTATTGACATACGACTTCCCGCAAGCGTCACACGTATACTTGTGATAGTGACAGCTTGTGTGGCGACTGAGTTCACGAAGACTTGGAAGCTTTATATTGCATAGAGCACAGACCCATTTTTCTGGACCCAGTTTAAACATCTGCATGCCAACCTCGATTTTGAGGTTAATATCCTTCCCGTGCTTTTGGACTAAATGCTGAGCTATCGACTCAATAGTGTCACAGGGTTCCGAGCAGATTCGACACTGGAGATCGAGACAGTCAACTTTTAGGTACTCCGAGTAATTATTTGACGAGTGTGCGAAGGCCGTGTCGACGTTGTAATCATCGTGCTCCGTTTTCACGTGCAAACGGTACTGCTTCGGATCGTCATATTGCTCGCAGCAGTAGACACATACCATTGAATTACTGGGTATCCTAAACGGATACACCGTTGAATATTTCAAGACTACCTTCGCGTTGAGACGCGCCGAGACTAACCAATCCACTTCTAGAACAAAGAGAATAAGTGCCTTTGACAATGTGTACTTTTAGTGAACTTAGGTTTTTAAGGGATATCTACAACGGCTTCGGACGTTGTATGTGATGTCATGATATAGTGTTTATAAAAGAAATAGGTTTAAATGATGTTTCATAAGTATATTTTAATGAGGTTTACCTTTAAACCAATATGGCACTTTTAGTTTCAACTAAGTAAACGCCTACTACCTTCCAGTTTTCTGGTCCTAAGATACTTAATCTACTCTAGTCTTAGAAATATCTATATTTTAGAGTCTCCTTCAGGTTTTCCTCGTTTGGAAATACTGAACAATTATATCCATTTTGGCAAGTCATTTTTATTACGTTTAGATTAACTATGAATCATTATTCCAATTTTTATGGGTATAATATTTATTTTCTAACAACTTTATTAATAAGTTTAATTGAAATGTGAAATTAATACTAAAATTCCAAGTAGGTAAGTGCTCACTTACCAATTAGAAAGAAAACGTGTGAAAACCAAGTAGAAAGAAAAATCATAAAGCAAAAATATGAAAGAATTTAATAAAATATTATAAGCTTTTAAATTTAGAGACGTTGAATTTACTATTAGGATATGGCGAATTAGAGTGGTCAAACAAATGACTGAATTTCCTAACACAATGCGTGCAAGTGTAGGGACCTTTGGAAATAACTCACGAATATGATAGAACTGTGTCTAACGCATTTAGAGTTACAATATGTACAATCTCTATCCGTTCATTATGTGGATCTGTATCATATGGAACTCAACACTTCGAAAGTCATCTTTCTTGACAGTTCGACATAGACTTCTTTATAATTTTCTGGCGAGCCTTCTTAGCTTCCGAAATATCCATTTCATCCACAAGTGGACCTTATCATTCAGAGTTGAGAGATGTATTCTATATGTTTTAGAAACCCGGCCGGATTTAAGTAGCTTCTGTTCTTGAAAATATTACAGAAATGTTCTTATTAATAAAAGTGTCATGATGGTTGCTGAAGTTTTGAAGAAAGAGTTGGTTCGAACACACGTCCCTAATCACATTAATTGTATAACAGCAATCTTTTTACTATCTAACGCTTTCTTGTGGTCTATTATAATTAATAGAATCCAATTGGATCTAAACTTTCACAGCCCAAAATCGAAGCTACCGAACCGACATTAAGGTAGTCGGATTTTTTAAATTCCTAAACAACATATTAAGGCGGAGGCGGGTATCTGTTAATTATTCATTATTTTCGGATAAAAAAAATCTTCAGAGATATAAGCACTTACAGGTTAGATTTAACGCTTTAGTATATCAGTAACTCAAATAGTATACTTTAAATTCAATAAAAAAAAAAAAAAAAAAAATTTTATCAATTT
>DVVJ01000360.1:0-15717 GCA_018234505.1 Junonia neildi neildi
ACTTTTTTGTATATTTCTATTTCTAGAAATATTTACAAAATAATTGTAACATTATAAACTTACAAGGTTACTTAACATTATAAATAATTACAATCAATATTTTAGCATTACAGTAAATTATTATCTATGAATACATTCTTGCCTAAAAAGTTTTTCAAAAAGGCACCTTTTTTTCCTGGTTCTTATAGCCAGAATTTGAAGTTGATAGCCTGTTTTTGATATTTAATGGATTCGTTTGTCATGTTACTTTATGCTAAAGGCAAAACAACGATGATAGCGCTTATACTTTTCTAGATATCGAGGTATTCCACATTACCTTAAGTATCCCAAATATGCTGACTTTCCTCTATTCGGTATTCGGCTGAATAGTATGTAGATATTTGGTATTCGGCCGAATATCAAAAAAGTTGCCGAATATGCCGAATACCGAATAGATAGTAGATAGATATCTATCTAACCGAATATTCGTTGCAAACCTAAATTAAATAGATATTTAATACAACTACTGTCAGCACTATTTTTAGTTTGAATTCCAGTAATTTAAGCAAAGGCATTCTTTTTTTTTTAATTTAAAAATATATTATTATTGAAAAAAGTTTTAGAATTAATGGAAAACAATTTTTTTCAATAAAAATCATTTTAGGAATGAAAATTCATTTTAACTCTTAGCAACAAACAAAAATATAAAATTAGTTGACATTGGCAGCACCAGGAATTATGTAGAAATATGTGTGAAATTGTGAATGACTTATGTGTAGCCTGAGATCGGATAAAATAGTTTCACTTATTTGCGCGTATTAAAAGCAGTTTTTTCCATTTTTATATTAAACAATGCATACATTATGATTACTTTACTGTCTTGACCATAAGTGCTATTACTAAATTTGCATACTTTGTGAGTTATTTCGGTAATCAGTGACATTAGAGTGAAGTGCCTAATTTGAACATGGAGGCTATAGCAAAACACGATTTCACTGCAACTGCTGATGATGAGCTCAGTTTTAGGAAAAACCAAGTCCTTAAAGTAAGTGCCCGGTTAGGTGATTCCTATTTGAACTATATTTATTCCCATTGGTGACAGGTTCCTTCTAGAATTTTTGTTATTGCAGATACTTAACATGGAGGACGATATGAATTGGTATAGGGCTGAATTGGATGGAAAAGAAGGTCTTATTCCTAGTAACTATATTCAAATGAAAAGTCATAGGTAAGCTCATGTTTTGTACCTGATATTAGAGTATAGAAATTCCAAGCATTAAAATTTTAATTAGATGTTAGGCCTAGTTTAAATTTAGTTTTTAAAATTATTTTCCTGTTTACTGAAAGACTGAATTTAGTTGCTACAAATTTTACACCTGCATTCTAAACATTTTCTCTTTATTTATTGTCTTGGGGCTTACTTTTATTCATTTCAAATAACAACTAATGATACCATTGAATTGCATATTGAATGTGATAAATTTCTTTCACTTCATCTAAAATAGCTGTACAAATACTTGAGTCTAAAGTGATAATGCCTTCTATCATCAATCAAATTCCATTGCAGTTGGTATTATGGTAGAATTACAAGAGCAGACGCTGAAAAACTGTTAGCAAATAAACCAGAGGGAGGTTTCCTCATAAGGATCAGTGAGTCAAGCCCTGGGGACTTCTCCTTATCAGTAAAGTAAGTAAATTACGATTTATTATATTACTCTAAGAATATGTTAATATGTAGGACATTATAGTAATAATTGTTTGTTTTACTTCAGTTTAATCTTAAAGCACTTATAAATTATTGATTAAAAATATACCATAGGTCATTAATTACTTTGGTAGATAAGTAAAAAATTTTATAGATATGTTAAAATTTGCAATATAAACATCCAATCTTTATAGTGTGTGTTTATTGTTTATATCTATTATGTATATATCGGGTGTCTCAATAAGACACCCTATATAATAACCAGAAAATACTATATATTGTATAAATAAGCATATATGGAAAAAAGTACATAAATGTAGAAAGATAGTCTTCTCACACTCAAAACATTATACAATGTGAGACTAAATTTTCTGTTATAATTTAGGGTCTTAATTAATTATATCACAACTATACATAATTTATCAATAAAGGTTAACAAATAATTAATAAAATTGAGAGACAGTTATTTTAAATATACGCTTATAAATATAGCTTTGCACTAAATAGGTATTACATTTATTTATTAAAATTGAAATAATTTCAGTTTTACTTAATGAAGTAATTGTAAAAATATTTATTACACACAAAATATTCAATTAACTCACATTACTCTACATTCTATCTATAAGAGTCATAAGTAAATAATTGCTTGACTCGTCATTTATATTTATGTTATGAATATATGAAATGATACTTAAAATTGATAACTTGTTTCTCAAGAGATATCTACCAACAATCCAATTGATTTGTAGTCTCCCAACCACAAATTTACTTCCACAGTTAGATTGGTAGATAGTAATAGTAACCGCTCGGTTCCTATAATCATAGCATTGTCTTTTATAAAATACAAGTTGTTGGTTTTGGTTTCGCAGACCAAAGCATTTAAAAAAGATATGCGTCCTATGTTAATCCAAGATAATGTAGCATTCTGATGGTAAAAGAATTTGCTATTAGTCCAGTAGTTTTTGATTTTTCCTGTTATATACACACAACTTTTTCCTCTTTATGAACAGTATAGATAATATTCCCCAATATAAATGGTATATGACGAATATAATTTCCCAAACCGATCTTATCAATATTTTCATAGTTACTCATCAATATATAATACATATCTTTAGCATGTGTTGAACAGTGTTAAGATTTCCTAGAAATGTTGACGGCCATTAGTATAATTGAGGAACAATAACAAATGATATTTAAAACTTAATATAATTGTTACATATTGTAATTATGGTTCAAAGGATTGCAAAATTTTTATGAAAATACTATTATAATAACATAGGGCTAAGGAATTTTTTATTTTTTTTATTTATTTGATTGTTCTAATTTCTAATGTATCAGAAGATGCTACCTTGAGGAATTCCACAATAACTAATCTGGAGACAACAGAACATACTCAGGTCTGTTGAGTTATTAGATATTTATGATATTTTAGTGGATTAGTGCAAAATAATTTTGTGTTTAGTTGCCCTAATTTCAACTACCAAAACGATTTATAAAAATAGTTTTGTATTAGTTCAAAGAAGCTTTGGCCATATATCATCATTTCAGATTCAAAGAAATGGAGCAGTAGACATAAATGTCTTTCCCTGTTTTTAATGTCTGAAGAAATTAAAAAGTTGAATGTTTATTTACATAAATATACATTTTTTGTAACTTGTTCATTCGAAACTTTGTTTTCTTTTTCCTTAACCATTTTGTTTTTGTATTTCCTTAAAAATCATAAATTACTGTAACCATGTATTTTTCTTATTTCTAACCAACTTCAAAATTCCATAGTTCCATAGTAGTTAAAAAACTGACATAAAATAGTAATTATGATAATGAAAATTAAACTTTGTTAAATTTATTTAAAAAGTGTCACTTTAACCAACTTCAAAAAAGAAGAGATTATAAATTTGGTCAGTATTTCTTTTTGTTCGTATACCAATTACTTGAAGATAACTGGACCGATTTTGACAATCCTTTTTTAATTAAAAGGGTATATCTCCAATGTGGTCCCATTGTAAGTAAATCAGGATCTGATGACGGAATCTTTGAAAAACAAGGGAACTCCTTAAAATAGCAGGCACGCCTATTGCAAATTCGGTTATTTGCGAAGTAGCTTGGTCATTTGCTCAAGAAAAGTAGCATTTGATGAAGTGGAACTGATGATAAAGGTCAGAAATGGTCACGGGAACAATTTTAGTTTCAATTTTATTAAGTAATTTTGCATCTTTTCTAATTAATCAATAGTAACTTAAAAGTCTACAATTATAATATTTTCCCAAAAAAATAAATACACTTCAAAAGTAAACTAAAGAGCTAAAAATAATCTTTTTACTCTACAACATTTTGAATTCGGTGCCAAGCAGGCAAAATATTTGCCTCACGAGAAATGTTCATTTTTTTGTGAAAGAGTTATTATTATACCTATATTATAAATGCAAAAGCTTTTGTTTATTTGTTTGTTTGATCCGCATTTTCGCCGTAAATAGTATTTATTGGTAACAACCAAAAAATTTCGCATAAATAAAGATTATTTATTCCCTAAAAATTTGCTGTTCCAGAAAAAAGTGCGTTTTCTTATTTACAGCGATTAGCGACGTCCACACGGATGGAGCCACAGGCAAAAGCTAATATAAATGTGGATTGTATTTTTTTTTTTCACTCATAAATAATCTATTTTTCCTTTTATTTAAATATGGTTCCGTTTTCTAAAACACTAAAATATAAGCAATAAAACAAAGCTTATGTCTATCGTATGACTAACAATGTAGAAATAAGGTGATCAACCTTATCGTACTCCTGCAATCCGCTTGCTCACAACATTCAACATTTGTATTGGCGGTTAAATTAGTTAATAAAAAAATTACATTCGTTCTTCAATATATGACTCAGTCTCGCTGATAGTGATATATTTCCCAATTATGTCCATTTTGTTTTTTTTATCCGCGTTTTAAAATAACGTTTCTACTAATCGTAATATACCTAACGATATTTTGTGAAGCATTTATTCTTTTGTAAAAAGCATAATTATCTTTACGCTACTCTAATACCATTATTGCGTTGAAAATTGTTATGCATATCTAAAGGAAAAGCTTTCTTCAATTAAGTTCATTTTTCAAATAGGAGGAACAGAGAATAAAAGTATACATTTGCACCTACACACAAATGATAAATTAATAATTTATTAAAAACTGCTAGTTTTCTTTTTTATCTGAAATTTTGATCAGAACGGATTCTATTGTACCGCTATTAACTTTAAATTAAGTTGCTGAATTGCAGCATTTTGTTTAAGAACTTCTCAGATGCCGCATTCTAGATAATTTAATTTCTCAAGAGAACATTTTCATACAATTTTCTCGGTACACCACTAACTCGTTCTGTATCGCGCTGCGTGAATCAACCTACGTGAGAGCTGAAACCAGTTTTCGTCTATTGGTGATTCATACGTAATTTTGCTCGATTTATATTGAGGCCTTATATATTTTTTATAACTAAATACATTCAATAGCAACGAGGACAAATGTCAAATAATACTTTCACCTGCTTTGTTAATTATTTCGGTGCTCACGTTTATTTGATGGTTGAAAAAATATACAACGAAATCTCCCGCGATGCAGCACCGTCCAACTACTCGGTTTATTTTGAAAAGAGTTTTAGTATTTGAACAAATGCGAAAAAATACCAATAAAAATACATAATTATGTCAAGGATAACGTGCAAGGGTGTCATTTAAGGTTTTAGAAACACGTAGGTTGTTTATGCCTATATTGAATGTTCAATTATGATCTAATTTCCGTAAATAATATAAGTAACATAGCAAAAGTACACATTTCAATTAGTAAATTAAGAATAGAGTAATAAAAATTCATGAATAAAAAACTAAACCTATAACTTATACGAGCTATAACCGTAACTCTACATACAAGGTATTCCAATAGCACTTGTAGCCGTTGCCGAGTACAAAGCGATGTTTTATTGTTATTATTTTAGATCTGCACCCAAACAAATCGAGCTGGATAATCTATTCTGGTTCATCGGTCTGCGTTAACTCGTATCTACGAGCGAGTACCGCGGTTTAGACCATTCCGACACATTTTTATCTGCAACCCACTCGTTTTAACTTATACAAAACAGAACTATATTTGAACATATAAATATTTTATTATACGCAAAAATTCGTTAACTTTCAATTAATTCTAGGATTCACCAACAATAAAATTTGAATATTAAAAATTCCTACATATTTTTAAATTAATTAACACAAATCACTTTTACGTATCTCTAAACGGAACGCGATTTCTAAGTTATAACTCGTTAGAAAGACTTGTTGGGCTATGACATCTTAATATTATACATTTTATGTTTTGACTACAGTTTTATTTTGTAAACAGCACCGTTTTTGAGACAAGACATTAAAGTCGTCGGATCTCGTTCCCAGATGTCCAGACGGTGTCCAACACTTCAAGGTCCTGCGTGACGCGTCCAGCAAGTTCTTCCTATGGGTGGTGAAGTTCAACTCGCTGAACGAGCTCGTTGACTACCACCGCACGGCGTCCGTCAGCCGCCTCCAAGATGTTAAGCTTCGGGATGTTGTACCTGAAGAGGTGAGTAGTACTTCCAAAATTGTATTTCTTTGTAATGCCATTTTCTGCCCAAGCTAGAGATTAAACGAATAGATGTTTAAAAAGTTAAGTCGTACAAGGAGTACGCTTATGTAAATGGGAAACAGGAACACATTTAGGATATCATGAGAAACGTTTATGTTTGAACGAAGAAATATATGTATATATTGACCTACATCACATACTAGGTGTAAAACTACCATGCAAAGTGTGGTTCCTGCACCTGTTGGTCCATCCCACTAACTATCTATAATCAGTAAATTAAATTATTTTGTAACTTCCCTTTATTTCAAAGCTATCTTTAATTATCAAAATGTTTATACATTCTACAACTCCTCATAGACGTACTTGTTTATCGGAGTATGCACGATATGCACATAGTGTAAACAGGTGAAAATATATTACACATGGTGATCTAATCTAAAGTAAAATATTACTTTTTTCGTTTAATTTCCTCATAAAATATCTATCACATAAAATGTATCTACTCCCATATACACGTCGCAGATAACTGCGCCATAAAAGCGGGACTAATTTTCTCTTCTGTCGTTGACTTAATTGAAGTATCACGTACAATATTCTACGTATAAACATTCCATTTATTCTATAACCATCTTGCAACGAAAACCTATCTAACTACATTATACCAAAGCTCTCTACTAATCGAATTCTTTTGTAATTGGTAATTTTGCGTTAAAGTGAAAAATCTCAACCAAAATTATAAATTCGACATTGAAAATGTTTACGTTTTCATACGTAAAAGAAAAAAAATAGAATACCTTTATGCTTACTTTATGTTAAATAGACAGAGTACCTAAGCAAGCAAAGCCCGTAACAAATAATACTTATCCGTAAAAAAATATACTTATTACAACCCATCAGAATGTGATATTTATCAATCTGATGCTTTTAATAGTATCCACTGACGGTTAGGAGGAAAAAATGCGGGAACCGGGATTGATGCAGTAAACATTGAACTCGAAATAACTACAGAGAATACATCATATCCCGCCTTATTTTACGTTACGTTACCTTGGTTTGGAATTAGTTTGTCAAACTGTTGTCATCGGTAAATATAAGAACATGTATTACAACATGTAGGAATAAGATCATTTATATTAAAATAACGTTAATTTTTTTGTTTATATACGAGTATATAATATTTTTATTTTTATATGTATATAAATCTTGTCCGGCTTGGCACGGACCAAAATAAAAGTTTAAAAAAGATATCTGTACTTAAAATATAGTTTACGTTAAAAGCTTAAAATATATTCTGCGTTAAAAATTATTTTACGTCTTTCCACATTGTATAAACATTAAAGTCCCTTAAGATATTTTCCTATAATGATTCCACTTAGATCACAAAAGATACCAGTCGTCACCTAATTATATTTAATCGGAATAGTTGATTCATTATGTCAGCCACACCTATCCACTAACCTAATCTAAAACGCGACGGGCAATTATAGTTTTCGCCGTCGTTTAAATATGGTATAATTACAAAGTGTCATGTGTCTCAGTCGTCTGCACGGTTGAAATAGTCTAGTAGAAAACTTATCGATCTGAATCAAGTTTACAAAATACTTTTAAAGTAAAATATTACACGCACTTTTCCACGTGTATTTAAAGAGACATTTTTTACATTTTAGTACTAAACACTTATCAGAATAATAATTAAATATACAAAATAAAATATAAAATTTTGTTAGTAATCTATTGATAAGTGATGCGATATTAATAATAATCGAATCACTCAGCTCTACATTTTCATCTAGAGAAAACATAATCAAATTGGTAATTACATTATTATTTAATTCGACAAACGCAAGGCAATTTAACTCTTATCTAATTATTTATTTACGCTGGATCGCGCTGGACAAATATTCATTGTCCTCCGTTAACTCTATTAAGATTTTTATCTTTCTATCTACACTGAACTAATTCTATTACTGCGCACTTAATATCATTCCTTCGTAAAAACAATTCTTCTACTAAAATCTATCCGAATAAAACAAATATTATAAATATAAGGACAGTCAAATCGAAATTAAAACGAAAGGTTCAAGTTCAAACTTGTGTCAAATAATATGTAATTACGCGGTATTAAAGTCGTAACGACGAATGCTTATAAAGCTTTTGACTCCTTATGAAGTAAATGAGAAAATTGCAAAGAAATCGTGTTTCCGTAGTTACAATACATTAACCTGATAACAGCGCGTCGTGTAAATATTGCGGCGTGACCCTGATAAAGAAACGAAAATAACTCGGTCACAGCGTGGACGTGTATCCCTACGATATGTATGATCTCTAGTTACTGAGCCTTAGTAAACCGAGCAACGCGATCGAATACAAATTGTTCGATCATGTATGTCTCTATTTATAGCAATTGTTGCAGAGATCACGTAGCCGCGGTTTCCGAGATGTTACACGCATTATTTTCCACCTTTGAATAAAATGTTTACGTTTTACATAAATATACAAGCTTAGCCTTATTTAAAGTAACGATGCTAAAGATACCGGGAATTTAAGGGTCGTTGTAAGTTTATTTCATCAAACCAGCTTTTGACTCCGACTGCCTTGTGATAATGTAAATTTTCTTATAAGGGACGGTCGCCTAAAATCCGCTCCATGGAAATAGTATTTTTCTGGATGAATTATCTATAGTTATGTTTATTTTTGTACCCTAACGACATTTACGCAAAATACCGTCACGATCGTTTAAGTAAATTACATTCGCATTATTATAATTATAACTGAACATTTTAATATTAATGTACAAAAATGTAGGTAATAAATACCTAATTAAATAAACTTACAAAAATATTTTATATTTTACACAAACCTTACATGTTTTATTGAGATAAAACTATTAGTATAGATAATTTGATAGGTGTAAGGTGTTATAAACTAGGAAACGGTATATGGTAGAAAAAAATATTCCAATCCAAAATGCAGATTTATATTTATAACAGCTATATCCAATATCTGCTAAGAAAAATCCTGAACGTCCCGCGGGTCACCCGAAACAGGAATGTAATTTACGAGTGACCAGCAGAGCTCAGCTAACAACCAAATTTCCTTTCAAAAAATTTAAAATGCCTTACATGTATTAAAATGAAAAATAATAATGATTCTATATACTTTAAAAAAGGAATGGTTATTTATTTATGAATGATAGAAATTTAACATTTTTTACTAAACTTATAAATAACCATGACAAATTAATAAGTTCGCCAAATTCGGTTTGCTGGTTAATTAATTATTCATTTACCATACTTGGTTACCTCAGTTAATGTATTTTGAATGAGGTAATAACTCTGTCATATACCAATAATGCTTTTATTGTAATTGTATGCTTGTTTCAAACATTACATAAAGTATACGCATTTCAATTAACTGATTAAATTTGAAAAGCTTCAAAGCTTTTGAAGCAACTGAAACAAATAACAACGGAAAGAAGTTGTCTTGTTTATATTTAATAATTACATATAATCATGTGTCTAGCCCCCAGTAACGGAACTGCTTTCCGGGTCTCCTTATGTCTTTTATGTACAGCTTTCAGCGTGTTTGCAAAACTTCATGACAATCAGATGAGTAATTGAAACGTGACAGCGTAACAAACAAAAACACATTCCAATTTATATCATTACTTATGATTCATAAAGTATTACATAATTATCATTAATCATGGTTGTAATAAATTCTATGAAACGTATTACAGATGCTGGTGCAAGCGCTGTACGACTTCACGCCGCAAGAGGCTGGCGAGCTGGAGTTCAGGCGCGGTGACGTCATCACGGTCACCGACCGCTCCGACCAGCACTGGTGGCAGGTGCGTTAATATTCATCGTATACTGGCTGTAGAGAAAATTAATTCTATATATGACAGTGTAAATGAAAATGTGATAGTAACATTTCGTTTTGTTTTGTAAAACATGTCATAACTGCCACTTCGTAACTAGCAGGCTAATTGTAGCATGGATAGCTGTAAAAATTCTATTCGTGAATTAATTTTTACTTGTTTAAAAGGAATGGTTTATCAAAATGTATAATATATAATTAATAACATACTTCATACAGTTAAAAGCGGTTGCTTGCCATTCCGCCTTTTCTTTAATAAAAAGTAGTTTTTACAAAGAGTCCTTGTGCAACTAGAATTTTCTAGCTAAAATCAGTCAATGTATTGTTATCAATAAACGTAATTATGTTTTCATAAGTTTGGAGTTTCTTTGGACATTAAAGGAGATCCATACTTTGTTCTTGCTATCCGTTCACCTTTCGAAACAGATCTCGTGTTTAGTATCATTAGAAATAATATCACGACAAATTCATGACAGAGGTCACGGGCGACTTCTAGTTTAGTATGTATTGTTGGAAAGCGAAACATACGGTAGAGAGCCTACAAATTAATTAAGTCGAATGGGCGTTTTAAATATTTTGTCAATATACGCCGCGCGGAAACTGGTTGTGTTTTTAATTATACCTGCAAATTAATCAATTACGTAAGCCACATTATGGATTTTTGCTAAAAATAGTTTGATAGAGTTATTTCTATCACTAAAATTAGTGTTTTCTTTCAAGAATGTCTGACAAGTCTCTATTTTTCATTAATTACAAAGCATAGTAAATGATAAAATCTAATATGATAATATATTTATGTAGCCTTATTTATTACTGTTCTTGCCTAAAGTCGCCGTCGTAAGGACCCGCCCGGTCGCGTTTGCGACCTTGTAACTACTTGCAACTATCGTTGTCAGGCGTCCGGATAAAGCTGGACATAGTTAGGCGTTTTGGTTGCGTGTCCGGCTAAAATAAACGGTGTCCGGCTTGTCCGGCTTTTGTTCGACTTTCTTTATTTTAATTCACGGTATAAGGGCAGGTAAGGTACAAAATCCTCAATAACGTAGTGTCCGGTCAAACTGGCTGGACCGTCCGGCTATTAGATTTAGCGACCTGGCAAGCCTACTCGTAACGTACGTTATTACATTAAATTTTGTCACAAACTAGATCAATATCATATCAAGTCTTGACATTGGCTAACAAACATTAAAATTTAATTATCAACAAGATCAAACATTTCTCTAACGCTATGTAGAAACCGTCTGTGTTGCAACTAAATCAATGCGTACGATTTTTTTATTGTATAAAAATAGTGTAATAGTGTAGTACCGATGTTTTTTTATTTGGCTGTTTTTTATATTTAAAATAGCGACCTATCCTAATGGTGTTTTCATTCTCCTAACACTTAATGTGAGTATTCTGTGTATACGTTTCAGGGCGAGATAGCGCACCGGCGCGGGCTGTTCCCGGCGTCGTACGTGACCGCCTACCACTCATAGTGCCGCCGCTTGCCCGCACCGCCCCGCCCCGCGATCAGCCGCTACGGCCGCATGTTTCGAGTGTTTATGGTGCTTTTTGTCATACAGCTATTTTGATATTACGGTTGGAGTGAACACGTTATTCGGCTCGGACCGTTCGTCGCGTGACCGCTACGTTCGTTTGCCAGTACAAAAGTACCCCCGTTACTCTCCCATCGCTCCCCCCCTCTCCATTATTGTGACGAATTTATTTTCTTTATTAGTCGTGACAATTCGCCGGATGAACGTGTATTTCGTCCGATTATACGTGCCACAATGTTATTTTAGAGGTTTTTTTAATATATGCTTAGTAATAAATATATGAGAGGGATCAATACGGTCGTGTCGCCGATATTCCCTATTATAGATTTCAAATTAATGTGATTTTTAAAGTATGAACATTATTTATCCCCTGTTAGTTATAATGCTCATTTTTTAAATATTTACCATTTTATTTGCTAGTTAAGTGATAATTTTAAGTTCGTTCGGTTTTATTATTTCGTAACCACTATACGACTATATAATCTGGTACGGTAGACATATTATAAGATATCCATATAAATCGTAGCGTCCTCTAAAGCTTAGTTGTCCCTAGACGTAGGCTCAGACGATTTGCGTTGCGCACAAAACGGTAAACGCGTATGTATGCCTGTAATCGTTTTATATTGACGATGACTGTTCGGTAGGACGAGTGTACAGCGAGGTGTTTTAGATCGATATACTATCCACGTATTTTTTAAATATTACATTGTGCTTATAACAAAATGCTTTTGATGTGTTAATTTGAATGGATTTCGTTACCCGTTTTAGTGTTTTACAAAGTAATGCGATTGTAATGTGACGAGTATGATTGAAGCGTTTCATCGGAAGCATCGCAAGGACGGCGTAGCCCCGCTACAGACGCGTACGCAGAAGTGTCTCGCATTCGCACCGTGGCACGCGAGTGTCAGTGTACTTAGTTAGCGTTTAACGATTTAGTCAAGACTTTGAAATTAAATTCGAGTACTCGTTAATTCGATTTAGATATTTATTTTTGTTATTGTAACCGAAAAATTGCTATATTTATCGAAACGTAATAGAATTTTACTAGTAATCGTGCTGTAATTCTAAAAATCATCGATATAAGACAACAATATTTGTAATTGATAAATAAAATTTTAACGGGATATAACTTCGAGCGAAGCATTTAACTGTGTGTAATGTAGAGTAAGTTTGATCGCAACGCACATGTGATGATCACGATCTGGCGCCGCCGCCTCTCGCTGTCGGCGAGCGCGTCAAGGCATGTTTTAATATGGAAATGGAAGTGCTAATCTATAATAATAATAATCAAATATTTAAAATAGTTAAGTTATGATTCTCCAATATTGTGGAAGATGTATAATATTTTTTACTAATAAATTTAATATTGTACATTCGATGTTTTACTTACCCTATTCCTCACTGTGCCATGAATAATCAAGAGAAAAAGAAACCCACATCGATATTCATTTTGAAGTAAAAAATAAATAAATTATAGAATAACAAGTACTCTGAAAGATTAATATAATTACACTAATTTGACACTCTTTTTTTTAAAGTTTAATGTAACTAATAAATAAATAATATTTACACTGACTTTTCTATTTACAGAAAATTACTTCAACATAAGGAGTAAAAACTTGAATGTTTATAATAAAAATAATAAAATATAAATTAAAAGAATAAAACATTTTATTTAACAATAAATAATTTAATATTTCTACGAAATACTACAAACAACATCACATTTTTTTATTATTACAAATTTTAGAAACTAACATTTTTTAACTGGTTGATACTTTTAAACTTTTAAATACTAAACAAACTTGTATTAAATTTTAACAATAAATATTTATTTTTACACTTTGTGCAGATCTTTATGAACAGTAACAATCTACAAACAAGATTACATACATGTCATTTCAAATACAAAGTTATATAAAATGTAGCAACTACATACTATTTCGGAAGCCGTGTTTTGGTGTTCAGTATAAGTATTTGCTAAAATTATTACTACAAAGCCTATAAATTAAAATAATATGCACCATTTTACCTTAATATAGATAGACTGTAGTATTAGTATATACGAGGTATTTCTATAGATCTTTTTATATTAGAACGAGATATAGAATTATGCATATTATTAATTAATTATTTATTATTGTATTGTCTTCGATTTTCGCGATTATTCCAATATTTTTATTACAAGTTATTCATAAAATTCATACATTTTTGGATACCCAACGTAGCGTTATTATTGTGTTCTGTTGTGAGTTGTTAGAATGATTGCTTAACTATGCAGTCTATTGTATTATTTAGTAGATAATATAATTTTAATGCAAAGAGATTTTTTGTGAATGTATTTTATGGATAACCTATAAAGTACTATTCGTAGTGCATTCAGTTCATTCATTCAATAATAAATTATCATGAGATTATTTTGCACACTTGTGGTGGATAATAAATGTTTTGAGTCAATCAATATGTTTGCGTATATATCATAGATTCACAGTCGAAACGCATTCTATTATTGAAATGTTCCCTAAATGCAAATATAACATGTTTTAACTTATAACTCATGAAGGTTTATTCAACACTTTGTGCTATTTATTGTAGACCTGAATAAGTATTTATTTTTGTTACATTTTTGTCAGAAACTGCTTTATCTTATTTATGTAATGTAGATTCACAAAATAATATAGTCGATATTATGCAATTTAAAGATTGGATCTTGTTAAGTTTTGTTTGAAACTGTTATTGATTTTGAACAAATAGTCAATTATTTTCGTCAAAAAAATAATCCAAATTGTATAAATAGAGGCACCTTGATTACAGTATAGATTTTACAAATATTATTTTTTACATATTAAATGTGTCTATAAAACTGTCTTTTTTATATAAATTACTTTTGTACTCTTATTATTTAAAAAAAAAAATAAGTAAAAATTCAATACAATAAGCTAAAAACTGTAAACTATTCGTTATTGATTTTTGTCTTTTTGGTCTATACCTAAACATTTTAGCTTATTAACTAGAAACGATTACACAAGCCCGGTATAACAATACATTATTTGGTATTAAAATGTGTGACCACCGATAGCAAGCATGATGTTCTCGAAGGCGATCCAGTTGATCAAAGCCCACGGACCGAGGCGCATCCACAGTGGTAGAAAGCCTTTGTACAGTGATAGCACTCCTTCGTTCTTCACAGACTGCTGGAGACAATCTATCATCCCGCGATACAGCGTGCCTCTGGAAAATAAATCACATTTTAATATTATTAATTCGTTTTAGTTATATACATTTTGTTACACTTCCACTTGCAGATTACAGAGTTACATAAGCTACCTACTTTGATTTACGAGTCGGATCTAGGTTTCCGCGGGAAAAAATGAAAATCCTTAAAATTGTTTAACGTTGACAAAGTAGCAGGGAGCAGCTTGAATAAGACATGTAAGTTTATAATTATTAATTAATTATAATCATATATAGAAATGCTTTTACCTAAATATGAAAACAAGATGAAACATTATTAACAATTAATTTCAACTATAATAATTTCGCTTCTAAAAGCAGAGATCATAATTAATTATCTGAGCGAACAAGCGACTCTTTTACGATCTCTACGGCACGCTGGGTAAGCCAACGAGGATATATACCTACACCTAAACTTAGAAGCAAATGTAAGTAGGAAGCTACATACATATGAACATTTCCATACAAAAGGTATAAATATAAATAGCAGTAACATAATTTTAATAAAAATTACAGTTCCGACTAAGCAACCCAAATACGGACAAATAAATTATTGCAGATGGTCTAAGATCCCGATATAAGAAGAATTGCACCGAGAATTTAATTTGATGAAACTTGTTTTATTTTATATTTAATATGTGCATAAATATAATGCATATGGGTTGCCTAAAAAATTTCAGTCCAGAATAATATTAATGAAATTTTTTTTTTTTTTACATTTCGTCACAACTCTCCGGTAGTCTTATAGGAAGGCGTGATTCTATCTAACGGGACTCCCTGAAAT